>PVJS01029427.1:0-24779 GCA_004027185.1 Glis glis
AAAAAAAAAAAAGAATGAAGAAATATTGAATTTAGTATAAAGTAAATTCTGAGACACTCATTTTGGCTATTTACAACTACATTTGGGGTAAATTTTTAAAATGGCAAACCTCCACTAAGTGTTGACTCTTTTTATTTTTTTAGATATAATTATGTTAAAGAAATAATGAATTTACCTAAACTCTTATCTATTTTAAAAATTTGGATTAAAGAAGCTGGCTATGGTGGCATGCACCTGAAGTCCCAGCTACTCAGTAGGCTGAGGCAGGAGGATCACTTGAGCCCAGGAATTCAAAGTCATCCTGGGCAACTTAGAAAAACCCATCTCTAAAACAAATTCAATATTATTGTGTAAGGGTAACTCAGAGACATATATTAATGTGATTTCCTATGCATTTTAATGCTCAGGACTTGTTATTTTAAATCACCTGTCTGAGAATGAGAAAGATGGATTTTGATTTTAAAACTATAGTATAAACTATAGCAATAACAATATAACAAACAAGACATTCTAAATGCATTGAAATTACCCTATGCTACACACTGTCTTGAATGTTGCATATATAATGGACACTATACTTCGGCTAATTCCATAGTCATTTCAACTTATGTCCATTGTGCCTCTCAAGTAAAATGTCTATTTTGACTATTGTCACTTTTTCTTAATACCCAATAGGATGTGCCATGTGAGGATATAAGATCATTTACAGAAAAAAATGAGCTATATTTTCTTCAACTATGAGATTATAGCATAGGTTTGTAACTATGTAATATTAAGATAACAAAAATTAACTGATGCGTGACTGAATAAAATGGACTTGGCCAATGTAGTGACAGCAAAAGTAAAAAGCAAAAGCTACAAGTTAGAATTCTGAATTTCATGATCTTTTTAAAAAGCACTAAGTGAATATAAGCACAGTTATAGATTTGTTTATGTCAATAAAAAACTGGACAAAGAGTAAGTAATTTACTGAAATTAATTACGTGTGTGTGTGTGTGTGTGTGTGTGTGTGTGTGTGTTGCTGAAGATTGAACCCAGGGGCATTCACCTTCGAACTACACCCCAGCCCTATTTTATTTTTTATTTGAAAACAGGGTCTCACAAAGTTTCTAAGAGCCTTGATAAATTGTTAAGGCTCGTTTCAAACCTGTGATCCACCTGTCTCCTCTCAAGGGATTACAAGCATACACACAAGCATATCCCCACCTGGCTTTCATTGTGGTTTTAATTTACATTTACCTAATCACTAATTATGCTGAAGATCTTTCTATATGTTATTTTCCATCTTTATATCTTCCTTGGTAAAATGCCTGTTCAAATGTTTTGTCCGTTGTTAGATCACTCATCTTCTTTTTAGAGTATACACACACACACACACACACACACACACACACACACACATATATTTATATATATATTCATTTATATATGAATGTGGAAATGTTCATGTATGTATATTTTCATAAACTATACACACATATTCCTTTGACAAATATGTAAATTTTATTCTTATATCCATCTTCTAAAGAAGCAAAAATTATCAACTGTGATGAATCCAATTGATTTTTCTTCTTTTTCTTTTATGGATCATGTTTCTTCTAAGAACCCTTTGCTTAACCCCAGGTCACTAAGATTTCCTTTTAAATGTTTATATTTATGTCTTTCATTATATTTATATTTAGCTTTAATATACTTTTGGATAAAGTATGAGGATTGGGTTGAGGATTTTATTTGGTGCACAGGTATTCAATTGTTCCAGTGACAGTTGCTGAAAAACCTGTCCTTTCTTCACTGAACTGTATTGAATTGTATTGCAGTTTAGTTGATAATCCATGGGCTGTTACATTGGTCTATCTCTGGTTTCCCTATGCGACTCCATTGACCTATGCTTTGAACCTTTCACCAGTCTACATTGTCTTTATTGTGGTCGCTTTTATAGCAAGTCATGGCTATTGTAAATATACAGTACTGAATACAGTAATGCACATATCTCTTTGAGATTCTGATTTAAATTATTTTGGATATATACCCAGAAGTAGGATTGCTAAAATTAAACAATGGAAAACAAATAAGCCAATTAAAAATGGGAAAAGGGATTGAAAAAACAGTTCCCTGAAGAAAACATACAAATGGCCAATGGGTATACAAAAAGATGCTCGACGTCATTAATGATCAGGGAAATGCAAATCAGAACTATGATAAAATATCATCTCAAATCTGTCATAATAGCAATTGTTAAAAATTAAAAATAAAAAGTATTGGTAGGGATGTGGAGAAATTCAAGCCTTTGTAAGTGATTCGAAAGAATGTAAAATGGTGAAGCATCAATGCAAACATGACTGGAAGTTCTACAAAAAAAGGTAAAAACAGAACTGTCATACACTTTGAATCTTGAATACAATCATCACAAAAATCACTGTCATTGAGGATATTGTGGATATTGTGTGTTTTAAGACAAAATATAATTTTACTTTCATTTCACTCATTTTCCAAATTAGTTGGTGTGCTACCCAAAGTGGATCAGGAGAAGGAACATTGAAAACTAAACAGCCAAGCAAACAAACATGCTATATATAAATATCTAGTCTAAATTCTATTAACCACCCACAGATATGAGTAAAATACAAGCCAAAGTCAATCCTCTTCCAAGTATCTGAATATTTGAGACTTGGCATGTAATAGGCTTAATTATTCAAATATCTGAATGTTTAATAACCATACTGAATAGAGATTTAGAAGTAAAAAGTTGTGTGTTGTGTGTTGAATGAGGAGGAGGAAAGATGGATGGACTACTAATCTACTATATTCCTACAGTGTCTTAAAATAATCATTGAGTTCCTGAGCCTTTCCTTTCTTAAGTTCAAAATGGGAGTGAAACTGGGCATGGTCACGCATACCTGTAAACCCAATCCTTGAGACTCTAAGACAGGAGAATTGCAGGTTTGAGACCAGTGCATGGTAACTTAGCAAGACCCTGTTTCAAAAGAAAAAATAAAAGGGCTGAGAGTGAAGCACATAACAACTCCTCTTGCCTTCCCCTGTCCAAGTCTTCTTAATGATAAAACTGTTCTTTTCAAAGACAAATGACGTGAGAATTTGCATAATAGTCAGTCTAAATGGTTTAAAACCAGGTCTTATGATATTTAATTCTCCTTCACATTTAGCACAGGTATTCAAACCTGTCTTAAACTGTTCCATTCAGGTCTCATTGTGCTGGTTATGCTATTTTCCATTGCAAATACAAGAAACCAACGTGCTCTCTCTCTCTCTCTCTCTCTCTCTCTCTCTCTCTCTCTCACACACACACACACACACACACACAAAATGACCTAAATGAAAAAAAATGCAAGGGTGACTGTTGCTTCAATTACTTACTTTACTTACTTTTACTTAAACAATGTCCTCAGGAATCATCAGTTATTATTTTTGGACATGGCTTATTCTGAGCCGGGGCATCTCCAAGTGTTGAAAATGTAGATCTCAGAAACTTTCAGGCAAAATGGTATTAACACTGTGGTCATAAGAGTATCCTTCTATTACAGTAATCATGACAAAAGTCCAAGTCGTGATTTAATGTGTCCCTTCTAGTACAAATCACTCTCATTATAATTAGTCAAGCTTGGATCATATGATCAAATATAAGTTCTGAAAAGCATTCACATGATGCTACCAGGGGATGCTGGCAATAGCAAGAGATGGCCACCCTGTCACATTAGGCTTTCCCCACAGTGCTGTCCACTGGTTTTCTTACTTTCTTGCTACATTTTTAGTTGTCTTCATCAGCAACTCCTTTTTTGCATTCTATCTCCCCACATTTGATTATAATTGATATTCTGACACCCTCTTTTAACTTTATCCTCTCTCCTTAGATTATCTTATTTATATTCATTGATTAATCCTTCATGCAGATGCCATTGATTCAAAATTTATGTTACCTGTCTAAATCATACTACTGAGTTCTAAACTTATCCTCCTATATTCTTTCTGGATTTGTTTACTGTCCTCACATTCCAAATCTTGGTTATTGAATACACACACATATATATTTTTATTAGAAAATCCAATTATTCAGCAATAACCCAACTTCCTTGAGATTATATATTACATTTGTCACAAATTCCCTTTAATTACAACCTTTTAGTGTCTTAATAATTGATTTATTTAACTCATAGAAGTTGAGAGTAAAATGGTGGTTATCAAAGATCAGAGAGAGTAAGGAGGAGGGGGAAGGTGAATTAATGGGTACCAAGTTAAAGTTAGATAGGAGCAAGCAATGTTGGAGTGCTATTGCACAGTAAGGTGACTATAAATAATAACAATAATATATTGAACATTTCAAAAAACTAGGAGAATCCAGGTGCAGTGGTACACACCTGTAATCTCAGCACTTGGGAGGCTGAGACAGGAGAATCCCAGGTTTGAGACCAACTTCAGCAATTCAGTGAGCCCTTGTCTCAAAAATAACAGAAAGGGCTGTGGGTGCATCTCAGTGGTAGAGAACCCCTGGGTTCAATCTCCAGTAACATACACCAAAAAAAAGAAAAGAAAGAAAAACATAGAAGAAAGGATTTGAAAGTTTTTACCATAAATAAAGTATGCATGTTTGAGGCAATAGATATACTTAAACATTAAACAATGTAGGTATGTATCAAAACATTTTACAGTACATCATATATATGTGTGTGTGTTTGTTTTATCTGTCACTTAAAATATTTAAGAAATTTAAAAGATTTAAAAAATTTTAAAGATTTGAAAAATTAAATTTAAAAAGTTTAAATTCCTCTTTCCTATTTACACAAAAAATGCCATAACTATATCCTTGAACCCGGGTTGCTTGCATTATTGTGGCTTTGTGGAAGTTCCCTGTGTGTCTGTTCCTGTGAAGTCCTCCTTCCATCATTGACAGCACCATGTCATACCCATATTTGTAAATCTCTATAGGATACGGTAAAATCTCTGTATAGCAATAAAGCTTAGCATAGGAAAATACTTAATATGTACTTATGATATTTGAACATTGGTTGAGGTTGTTTACTTTGTTTTGGGGCTGGCTTAGTGGCCCACACTACCTCAAACTTCATACCACTGTTTTACTGGTAAAGATGCCCTATTTTTGAATAGAAGATTTGAGTTAAGAAAGTAGGCAAGGAATCTAATTGTTTGGGGGCAGTTCACAGATTGGCTAGAAAAGAAGGTAGACATATAGCTATAAATATCCTTGGGAAGTTCTACACAAAACTGCCTAAAACAGAACAATAAAATACATCAGAAAAGTCAAGAATCATAAAAGGCATCTGACATATAGCAATGCACTTTGGCCAGGCGTGGTGGCAGACGTCTGTAATCTTAGTGCTTGGAGGGCTGAGACAGGAAGATTGCAGGTTCAAGACCAGCCTCAAAAACTTAGCAAGACTTTCAGTGGCCTAGCGAGACCCTGTTTCAAAATTAAAAAATAAAAAGAGCTGGGGTTATAACTCAGAGGTAGAATGTTCCATGCCCCTGGGTTCAATCCCCAGAACAAAAATAAACAAACAAACAAACAAACAAAAAACAATGAACTTGGAAGGGAAGGACACTTTGGTCAGTGGGAAATGATAGTGTGTGTTGACATGGGGGCTTATGGGTAGGAGAAAAGAAATCCAATGAAGAAACACTAATAGGAATAATAAGAAAATATTAAACTGAAAATAAGTGCTCCTTTTGGTTCAGGTTTATGTTTAATTATTGGTAAAATTCTGAAACTTATAAAAGTGTTGAGAAAAACATAACATTTGAAATATTTTATTTAGATTTTTAAAAATGAGAGTGAAAGAATCACTTAAATTCCTTACAAGCAATATATTTTACTGAAGTGTCATGTTTTGTTTTTTCTTATCACCTTACTTTATTCAACATGGAATAAAACTTCATATTATCTCTCTCTTTCTCTCTCTTCTCTCTCTCTCTCTCTGTTTACATGTACTATATTCCACAAGTGCATTGTAATATTACATAACATACCACTTTTCTTTGCCAGAATTGTATCTGCTTCTTAATACGATGTTTCTTAATAGGATGCATACTGTTTTAATCTGGCAAGTTTCACATTGGAAAATGTCCAGTAATAAAAGTAATATGTTGTGTGTGGATCAGTTACCCTCTTAAATTGATCTGTCAATATTTTGCATTTATTGTCATCAAATCTTCCAAAGAATAGACATAGTCTTTTCATGAATCAAGATGCAATATTTACAATGGAATGGAGAGAGCTGTACACATGAATCTAGCTAGAGACTATTATGTGAGTTGAAGTTACATGTGAAATACTCTGAATGTGTGGTTAAAACAGAGAAACTATCGAGGCTTTTCAGATATTAAAAACTGATTCTATTCCAGGGTTATCATGAAAGGGAATCTCGTATAAAGAGAAAGCTTCAGCGAGGCACCATCCACCTCTTTGCACCCCCACCCCTCTTCCTACACCTCCTGCTTTTTTGTGCATATGCATGTTTTAGTTAAATCCCTGACAAGGAAACTACCAGCCGTATGTTTCCACTAATGTTAGGAACAGCACATAGAATTTCTAATGGTAAGCATAACAGCTGATCATACTATAGAGGAGTAGAAAAGGACAAAAAAATGATGTCATTAACCATGCAAATGTGTGCCACATCTGTACTAAATTGTCATTTGCATGAATACAGCTAAGGCAAGCGGGATTACTGTCATTAGAACAGTGCTGTTTGCACTGCTATATTGTACTTAAGGTTGTGGGGGTGTTTCCATTTATAATGCCCCCCTTCTTTTTTTAGGGGTTTATAATTTGGTTGTAATAATCTGCTTTGGGATGAAACATTACTACAGGTTCACAGGAGGGGAGCAATTTTTAATTACAAAATTGGATTCAAATTGGTGCCGCTACATTTCAGCTAGAGAAAAGCATTTAAGAACACTAACAAAAAAATGATGTTCCATTCTAAAATACAAGTCTTTTGGATTGAATGTACAGAATGTGTTCAGTTTAAGGTAGAATGCTGGCGTTACTGTAGCCTTTTATTTGGACGATTTCGCATACTCTCCCACAAGAAGACTAATACCATACAATTTGTCTACAAACTTTCTAACAAGTATTTCAAGCAAATGTCTCACGAGTGGTTTTATCACATGAGATCTTTGTAAATAACACGCTGTATATTGACATAGCATCTCCTTAGACCAACAGGACACAAGATATTACACGCATACTAAAGAAAAAGTTGAAAATCAGTTTTACCTACTTATGAATGAATGGAAAATTGTTTCAGCATTCAGAAAGGTTTGTCAGCAGCCCAAGCACATTAATAGGATGTTTTAAAACTTTCATTTTAAAACATCCTATTCAATTATGACTCACAATTATGTATTAGGACAACTGGTGCATTGATTTTATATAGACTGCGGTTGGTGAGAGATGTTGGCTATGCATAGGTCTTGAAAACTTTCAGAAACTTCTATGGTGAAAAGAAGGACACGTGGGTGTGTTTGTGTGTGTGTGTGTGTGTGTGTGTGTGTGTGTGTGTGTGTGTTTATTCTTCCTTAACCAATGTTCACACATTGAATAAAATTATTGGTGATTGAATTAAGATGGTTTCTATATACTCTTGGGAAAAGATAATCATTGGTTAGTTTAAGTAATTCCTATTGCTGCTATAGAACTGTCATGGGAAATACACATGTATATGTGCCCCCAATCCATGCATATTTGTAGATGTTTGAGTTACGATCCTGTAGGCAAGCAGTCAACACCATGGAACAGGAACATTTGAAGAGAGTTTATTATTTAGTCTTGAGTGAGTTGGAGGGAGGCTGCAAAAAATAGTGCAGCCTCTTAGGATTAATAACAGAGGGACTTAAATACCATACCTTGGCGGAAGGGCCAGGGAAAGAAACAGTGGAAAGTGGAGAGAGATCTTGGGAGAGGACTTCTTGACAGGAGCTGTGACTGCTGGTCAAAAAAAGTGACATTCCCAATATAATTCCTCAGAGAGGGAACAGGAGGAGTAGAGGAGTAGACACTCACACTGAAACTTTCTCCCTGCCTTGTATCTCTCTGTGGTGTTCATGGCTGGCCACTGGAAAAACAAAAAGAAGGTACCCAGTATAATGACACTATAAATTCTGAATTTAAATGTTTGCAGATCTTAATACGCAGCTATTTTTGATACTATACATTTTCAGGCAGTTTACTACTTTATTCAATCTTTGAATAATTTATCAATTCCTCAGTTCACAAATAACTTTTTTTGGTGCATTGTAATCATACATCTTGATGCAGTTCAGGGTGATAGAGGCATACATGCACACAGCACTCATTGAGCCCTCCTCCAGTTCCCGCCATATTCCCTCCCCCTCCCCTCCTTCGCGTGCTTAGCACAGTGATTAATAAGTTAGTGTATGTGCAACATGACCTTTGAGGTGTTTCCCTTTCTCCCCCTCCCATTTCCCTCAGTTTGGTCCCCTTCTTCACTCAAATAAGATTTCTCCTACTTTCTCTGGAGTCCCTCCTATGTCCCAATTTCTCCCTAGCTACCGCATATGAGAGAAAACATATGACTTTTCACTTTTTGTGACTAATAACTTTTGTAGAGCCTGTTATGTACCGCACAGGCCTTCCTGGAGATAAAATTGGGTACGACAGTGCCTATGCCAGAGAGGGGAACAAAGTATGATGGGGAGATAGCACTCATAAATATCTCTAATTCTGGTGTGTGAGCTCTTTCAGTGCTGCAAATTAACTGCTTTCAAGAGGTGAGCATTAGCGGGGTGTGGCAGAACCTGCCAATCATCCCAGCTACCCAGGAGGCTGAGGCAGGAGGATTCTAAATTCCAGGCCAGCCTGGGAAATTTAGTGAAGCCTTGTCTCAAAATTAATCAAATTAAATTTAAAATTTTAAAAATGCTAGGAGTGAGGGAGCTGGTCTAGGGGAGAGTGGAGGTGGGGAGGGAGAATTAACAAAGGAAGCACTTCCATTGACATTATGTACATTTGTGAGAATACCAATGCTAATCTCCATATGGGGAAGGGGAGGGAGTGGGAAGGGGTATGAGGGAAAGTTCACCAAGTGCTGTGTGCCTGTATGTCTCTATAACTCTGAACCACATTATGGTGTGAGACTACAGTGTACCAAGCATATAATATTTTATAAAAGTATATATAAATATTAAAATCAAATATAAACCAAATTTCAATATTGGGGAAATTTTTTTTAATATTGGGGATATAGCTCAGTGGTAGAACACTTGCATAGCCTGCAAGAGGCCCTGGATTCAATCCCAGAACCAGAGAGAGAGAGAGAGAGAGAGAGAGAGAGAGGAGCAGTGAGGTACCCATTCATAACAGATGTGGAGGAAGATGTCTGGAGCACATACTAATTGAGGTGGTCCAAAAGTGGCAGCCAATTTCCAAAGACAATGAATATGTGGACTTTCCTGCCTAAGGAAAATTGTCTCCATGGTACAAGAGTCTTAAAGGAAGTTCAAGGAAACTTTCACATGGGAGCACTATTAGTTTAAAAAAAGAATAGGTTGGTATCTTCTGGGGGAGACCTTATATGTCTGTGTATGAAATTTGTTTAATTAATGTGAAAGGAGTTTTTGTAAGTTTCAGAATAAGAAAGCAACTCAATCACAGCAGCCCATTAGAAATGTGGGCCTGTCATCTGCAATTACTTTGGACTTCTTTGGAGAGGCACTGAGTCTGGGACAATCGCATGGGAAACAATGCAGCACACTGATGTTCACTATGATGGCAAGGTTTGAGATAAACTGGAGACAAGAGAATAGAAAAGAGAGGCACTAAAAATAAGAGAGGTTTTACAATGGTGTCTCTGACTTCTAAGTGCTGCAATACTCTATTTAAACTGGAAATAGCTGTCTCAGATCAACTTAAAAGAAAAGGGAAATATTTAAAAGATCAGGTGTATCACTCTCTAGTATCATGTTCTCCTGAATATAAGTTTCTTCCCTATATGCTTTTACAAAGCCAAGGGAGGCCAATCGCTTTCTCACTTTCTCCTCTGCCTCCCTGCGGTTCCAACAAGTATCATTATCTCTAATCCCAGCCTTGCTCATCCTGCTGAGCATCCAATAGCTATTAAAGATAGCTTTTTGCAGTATTAACTGAAGCCCTCAGTCCAGTGGCAGCATGTGGATTTTGGGCATATTTTAAACCACATTTTTTGAATGGCTTATTGGAATTTATTTAATATATTTTGAATCTAAAAAAGTGTACTTGTCTTACCAGTCAAATGCACTCTAGAAACCTGAATATTTTTCCTTATTTGAAGATACATACTGATTAAGGGAATTTGCTTATGGTTGTCGATAAGCTTGTTTGTGAAACTGGAATGTATTGGTGTCATAATCAAAATAATGAAGACATTACTATTACAGATAAAATTAAAAATTTGTTAGCAAAGTAAAACCAGGGCCTTACTGAAATTAATATTATACACATGATCCCCTTTAAAAGGTTCATATATACATGAATTTTTTAGTATAAATTTTAAGGTTAAATGTATTTTCCCTTTTGATCTTTTCATATCATATAAGGATGCTACTTACTATGATATGCAAACAGGATTCCTGGATAAAGAAGGTAAGGCTTTGGGGATTTGGGCCTGACTTTGAAAGAGCTGGGGAAATGGCTCCATGAGCAAGTCACTCGGCCTCACTGGTTCTCCATTGCCAACCCTCTTAAATGTAAGAGTTGGACTTGTTGATAGTTAATTTATTTTCCATGTAATTAGTATTATTCCTTAATTCAACTTTGAATATACATGTCAAAGTTATAAAGGACTTACCAAAAATGTTCAAAATGTAAATGTGTTAAAAGTTTATAAATTGAATCTGGGAAACTATTAAGTTTTTAATAACATTATGTGAAGATCCAGGTCTTGTCTTAATGGCACCAAATAGCAAAAGAATTATACATACACATGCACATATGCATAGACACATGCTCACATGTGCATATACACATCAGTCAGCAAGCATATTTTCAAACATCTGGATCTTTTACATCATGGAGACCAAAACACCCAGATGTTTTCACTAAGTTTTAGTGCTAGGCATATTTTCAATACATTCCCTTGAGAATCCCCGTATTATTAGCCCCAAAGAAGGGTACTTGTATGGTTTCTATGCTTGTATGTGTGCATGCGCACGTGTGTGTGTGTGTGTGTGTGTGTGTGTGTGTGTGTGTGTATGCGTGTGTGAGAGGGAGAGAGAGAGAGAGAGAGAGAGAGAGAGAAAACTAACTGATGTCCTCCTCCACAGAATATAGTACAGTACATCCTACAACCATTTGCTGAACAAAAAAACTGAGATAAATTCTTTCTTTGCCCAGGTTACTGTCATCTTAACTTTGGTCTCAGATTCAAAAGAATGATTTATCATTACTTCAACTTTAACCGAGAATATTCATTTCAAACCTGTTTTGGGCTATAATTTAGTATGTATGTTTTCATAGTCTCTTGTGTGTTACCCTGTATTTTACTGTATTTGAATTCTTACTCTTGAATATATGTAAATATGCCCTGTCCTTTTATTCTCATTGTGTTTGTGTTGGAAACAGGTGGAGAGAATCCTTTCAGTGAACTCAGGGCTGCTTGGGTGACCAAAGAATTCTGCTTTCCTTACTTGTCAGTTCAAGTTACTTTAAAAAGAATAGCTCTTAAAAATGCATGACTTCATGTGGTAAAATGTGTCAAAAATGGTTTAAAATAATACAATCCTAAGAACCATAGGGGGTGGGAGGGAACAGCAGAAAAGAATTACTGGTATTTTCTTCTTCTATATCCCATATTTATAGTCAGTACCATAAAGGCACACCGGGAACACATGTGAGATGCAGTCATTTTCCCCAAATAAGTTTTACTAAAATGACTGCATTTACTACTGTTACACTTATTAATTATCTCAATATGTATTGTGAGAGTGCCTATCTCTAAATGCTCACGTGCTTTGACATGTAGACAGTTCTTGCTCTAATCATAAGATGAGGAAGAATGCTGTTGAGTATAACTTCACGATGCTAGGAATAATCATGGCAGAAACCAAATTCATGGGAGAATCATTTACAAGTTTTAATCCAGTCCTACTCTTTTACCTTAAATGAAAAAGAGACAAAGAACAATATTGCATAAAAAAGCATTTCTTAATTATGCTTTGCTTACTCAAAATTGTGTCAATACGCACTTTATTGAAATGCTCTGAGTTAAATATAGTTTTAAATCAAGTTACTAGGAGGTGGGAAATACTTTCAGCTTGCTAATATATTGTTGAGTTATTGGTTATGTTACGCAACTAATCATGAGGAAAATAGCCTTAATTTGTATTGAAGAAGGCCACTTTTTGGAGCATTAATTTTTTTCTTTCTTAAACCATGTTTGTTTAATTTTGTAGTTTCAAAGTCACATTTCATATCACACAATGTATTTGACAAAAATATGTGTGTCGATGTAGACAAAGGTAATTTTTACTCCTGCAAATTAAGTAAATTGGTGTACAGTAGCCTCAAAGGGTCCTAGGTATCTCCTTATTCACAAACTGGTACACTGAAATTTTGTAGATGCAAATCTGGAAGCCACTTTAAAAAAAATGGCACTTTGTTCCATTCCTGAAAAATGATTGGTATGTTAGCCTCAGAATTTCATAGTGCAAATTTTATTTCATTTTGGAAATTCATGAAGGTCTAAATTTAAATAGATTGTTATCATTTTCTCAGCCTAAAACCACTGAAAGAAGTAAATATATTTGAAGGCATTTTCTTTGTAAATTCAGGCCCATAATATCTGTTGAGGATAAATAAACAGTTGGCAAGGAACTCCCTCTTGTGGTCAAACATTCTTAATTAGAAAAAGAAATTTGTACTCTACTGATGGTCTGGATTATTAAAACATGGGTCACTTGTAACCATTAAGATTAACAATACTGATATAAGTGGTTTTACTGAAGCAATTCATTGCAAATTAGAGCTGAATCCTGGAACATATGCTCTTAATTTTTCCTAAAACAGAGCTTTGCACTGCCGTTCAGGATAAATCCACTTTGAATTGCAATTTCCAAGGTTTCTTGTTACTTTTAAAATACCATGGCATTCTTTCAAAATTGTATGCACACACACATGACAGACACATACAATGCAAGACATTTATGAATCGAGTATTGTAAGAAGTTCACATCCTCTTTGTTTTGATCTCAGTACTTTGTTTTCTAATAGTTCTAAAACTATAGGACTGCTAAATATTTCTATAAGCAGCAGGAGAAACGGTTTCCATATGCTGTTAACCAGTGCTCTCCCAGAATACATGTGGCAACTGAATCTATTGTCAGAGGCAATAAACGCTTAACATGCAATCAGAAATGTCCCAAACTCTCATTATGAATGAGGCAAATTACCTGACACATAATGAAGCTGACAAATTATAATTTTTTCTTGATCATTTGACTTAAACAGTGCCTCTGACCACTTCACATGATGAGACAGACTGTATGTGTTATAGTACTGTATGCAACTCATTTCCAGGACAGCAGATTAAAACCTGATGCTAAGAAGCCCAGTTTTGAACTGATGTCCTGACAGCACATCAAAGGTTGGGAAGAAGGCCCAGCTCTCAGATCAGGTCACTGCTGCAAGTTCAAAAGTAATGATACAATCTGAACCAACTTTTTTTGTGGGTGACTTTGAATATGAGCGAAGAGCAGCTCTGAAGTTAGAGTCACTCTTTAAGGAAAAGAGAGAGAGAGAGAGAGAGAGAGAGAGAGATGCTGATCATATAAATTCCACAGTTTATGCAAAGAATATCTGCATGTGCAGAGAGCTATTTCAGTACATGTGCTGGTTCCAACAACTCTTTCTACCTAAAGTTAAAAAATCAATTAATCACCAACCAAATGAGGCGCTTATGCTTCTTTACGATACAAGACAAAATTGTTTAAGTTTTATTTTTTCATATTTGCTAGCTGCTTTCATTGCTAAGGTGCATTGACTATTGTGTATTCTGTGTCTTAATTATTTTCCCAGTTTTAAAGATATAAAGCAAGGTATGTTCACTGTAAAAATGTCAGAAGTGTACACAGTTTTTAAAATATAATAAACATTTGTTTTTCCTAAAACATGGGACTCTGCAGTAATGTTAGCATTATTTCACAGACATTGCCTTCTTCCTATGTTCATAGGTAGGGATGGTTGGTTTGTTGGTTTTCACAATCTCATTTTTAACAATAAGTATACTTTATTTTAGGAGTGAGCTATATTGTATTTGCTCAAACCACTATAGTTGGAGACATTTATAAACCTTTACAACTTTTTCAATATTAATAAAAAAGGATATTCACAAAGTTGATTTTTACACATACCTAATAATATAATTTATTTTTAAATTGGTGAATTATAGCAAATAAAATGCTACAAACTTTTTGAATAGTGTATTTTAACTTTTATGTCAAAATTATATAATTTTAATGATGTTATAAATATAATTCGTGGGTTTCTTTTCAATTAAACCAAGTATAGAATACACAAGGATTGGTAGAAGAATATCACCTTTATGCAATTTTTCCCAAAATAAAAATGTTTCTTATAATCAAAATAACCTCTGATCTCAAATTCTGATTCCGTGCAAAGGAAATAATAATGAATAAAGTTTTAACCAGCATATCATCACCATCTGTGTTTTTCTTTTACTCTACATTTTCACTCCTGTCCATAATATAAAAACTCTATAATACTTTGAGAATTAAAAGGACATTTTCAAAATACTTTGAAAATTAGAAGATCTCTTTGTATATTTGATATAAATATAGAGTAATTTAGCTGTTTTTAAAGGTAATTATTCATTTGTAATAGATTTTCCTGTAATATATTTTCTAGAAGGTTAATTTAATGTGAAAAAAGAACAGAGTGACCTATGTATACAAAATTTTTCTATCTTTTATATTCCTTTACATTTATCTATTTCATTTATTTAATCTAAAATTCCATCCATTGTTAAATGTACAACTATTTTTTTGGAGTGAGAAAAAATTCTACTAATTATAATGTCATTGATTTTAACACAAGTTCTTTCTTAA
Source organism: Glis glis (assembly GCA_004027185.1). NCBI lineage: Eukaryota > Metazoa > Chordata > Mammalia > Rodentia > Gliridae > Glis > Glis glis. Next base: position 15,094 of record PVJS01029427.1, read on the forward strand.
GGAAGTTAAGCATTTAAAATCGATGTTAGGTGTACTATATACAATTTATCAATGTGTAAAGAAATATAAATAATTACATATAATTATAATTATACATACCAATAATGATATGCATATACATGTAGAGATAAAATAACTCTGGGCATGTTTTTAATGATTCTTTAAAACAACTGATTTTACTTAATTTAACTTATTTTAATATAACATAGTTTAACAGGATTACTCTTTATTCTTTTGGAGTATATTTGAGTATATGTTTTAATAATCTGTAAATTATGAAATAATACATAAGAACACAAAGTGTCTACAGGTAAGAAGTAACACTCTCTATTGTAAATCGATAGCCTCTGAAAATATTTTGGTGACCTGGGGAAAATTTCTTTCAATTATTGGATGAACACAGATAGCTTTCTGTGTGTGTGTGTGTGTGTGTGTGTGTGTGTATTGAACCCTTCAAGCTACACCCCCAGCTCTATTTTACTTTTTATTTTGACATGGTTTCTCACTATGTTGTTGAGTCTGTCCTCAAACCTGTGATCCTCATGATCCAGTGTCCTAAGTACTGGAATTACAGGCATGTACCACCATGCCTGGCTACAGATGGCTTTCAAGTGTTATTAATAACCTTTAAGTCATGAAAGAACAGAAAAAAATGTATTATATTCCTATACCTTTATACACATAAAAATATATATGATTTTATGTAATATGATTTTAGGAAATTTCTAAATGGCTATTAATAAAATAGTGGCTCAATTATTTTCACATTGTAGAATATTATAATTAATAAAATTTTCTAGAACTAAGATGGCTGGCCCATACTATTTGGTCTGAGCCTAAGGTAGATGTTGCTGAGATCATTACCAAAGGACTGAAATCAGAAATCATAGTAATATATGCATGTCCGTGTTCATAGCAGCACAATTCACAATAGTCAAATTATGGAACCAACCTAGGTGTCCATCAACAGATGAATGGATTACAAAATTATGGATATACACACAATGGAATGGAATTCTACTCAAAAATCAAGAAGAACAAAATAACTTCATTTGCAGGAAAATGGATGGACTTAGAGAACATTATGCTAAGTGAGATTAGCCAGTCACAGGAAGTGAAGGGTCAAATGTTTTCTCTCCTATGTGAAAGCTAGGGAGTAATCAGGATACCAGAGAGACTTGGAAGAGAAATTTCAGTGTAGCCAGGAGGTGGTCTAGGGAAGGAGGCGGGAGAGGGAGCATCAATGAAGGAATCATTTTCATTGAAATTACGTGCATATGTTAGAATATCAATATCAATCTCAATACCCTGTATGGGGAGCCAGGGGAAAGCCCACCAAGTGTTGTGTGCATGTATGTCACATCACTGTGAACTGCATTACGATGTGAGACAATAATGCACCAGTAAAGGTATAAGAAAAGAATATGTGGAATATTGTAATTAATCATGATGACCTTTCTACTAAGTCTGAATACAGCTTAAAAATATGTTGCAATGCAACATTCCCTACAGACATCCCACTGGAGAAGGCTAACTGTGATATGGGAATAGTTGGAGATGAGAATTTCCTATGATAGCAAGAAGGAAATCTGAAATCTTGTCAGTGAAGAGGTCAGAATCCTGCTAGATGATAAACACAGAGCATTTGGTGTCACTCTGATACTGTATTTTTAATAAGTTCACTTACAGAAGGAATTTTCCATAAACACACCTCTCTTTAGCTATCAACAATGAACTAGAATTTATATGGAAAGAAATGAAGAAAAAATTGAGGAAGAGAGAGAAATTTTATTAAATAAGTTTTATGGGTAGAGATCATAGGTAAGTATTTCATTTGTATTTTTTTATTTGACACTCCCAGGGACCTGAAGTTTTTATCTGCCCCATTTTTACAGATATGGAACCTGAGGCTTCAGTTAGTGAATAATTTATTAAAATTCACACAGCTGTCAGGAGTACAATGGTTGGAATTAATATCCAACTCTATCTGACTCCAAATCTTATGTCTTTTTCACTACCTCAAAATACTACTCTGGAATTTACTGCAGGCAATTCTGTTCTACAAATCTAGTCAGCAAAGGAAGGAATTCCTGTACACAATTAGAACTGGAATTTTCTGACATGGTCCAAGTATTCGATTTATAATTCATTTTATCTGGGATATGCTGATTATTTGTCTACTATCTGGCTGTTTCCATGCAGATATGCTGCTAACACCTGACGCACTCCAACTCCCAGGGCTATTCCTGCTCAGTTTCCTTCTTCTTTGGCTGGAGATGTCTGTGAACTATGATTCATTTCAGGATGATGGGGCAGCATTTCCTCTAATTCCTCTTCTACCTCCTTTGGTCTCAAATTATCAAATATAATTAGGAAGATGAAAATGCTTCCATATTCTTGGCCTAGCCTATAATATCCTTTTCTGTAGGACCATGGATTTTATTTATTGTTGTGTCATATATTTTAAAACAGAATACCGCTTAGCCTAACAAGTAAAGTATGGTATTTTAAAATTACTGAAATACTTCACATAAAGTCACTGCATGTCAAAGTGGAGATGATTTAGGACAAGGAGAGCTGGAATAAAGTCGGTTTGCCACAATATTTTTGGAGGAAACTGGCTGTACTTTTAGCAAACCCACTTACTTCTTCATTCTAAGGAGACATTTTGTTCTTTGTGGAACATGCTACTTCATTTTAAGGCTTTTCTCTGTGAAGAAGTTGTTCCCTCTGGTGCCTGAAACTACTGTAGAAGCCTATTGTGATTTTTTTGGTGGGAACCATGACTCTCTTGGGTGTATTACTCTGGTTTAAAGTGGCCCCTCAATTGTAAATGATCAAATTGCTACATGGACCATTTATACAGAGGTATTTCTTTTTGAAGCGAGAGTGAAATCAAGTGTTTTTGTGCCACACCAGGGACCCAACATGCTCCAATAGATAAGCCACTGGCCTGAGGATGTAAAATCCTTCATACTTTCATTTTGCTCATATGTTTTGCTATCTATTTAGAGCCATGGAGTTAAATCTTATTAATTTGAATTCAGAGAGACTAAAATCACCAAAGGAAAGGATTCAAAAATTAGATATTTCATGTCAACTGAATTGAGCAAATGTTTATACCACTTATTTGATTTAAAAAATAGTGGAAAATATTGTAGGTTTTTCAAGGAAAGAGGGCATCACAGGAACAGGAAAATAAATCAAACTTTATTTATTTATTTATAACCATGACTTCAATCTGTGATTCCAGGCTGACTATGAATTATGAGGATACTAAGGTCTCCAAGTTTTTGTTAAGTTTTTTGAATTGTTTAATGGAAATTCAACATAAGGCTACACAGTGAAGTAAAATGTTAATATCTTTAATTTTGACAGTAATTATATCAACTCACTATCATGACACTATTTTTCATAATACTTAAACATTTTTATTGGTGTTTATATAATATTTACTTTTCAGAATAGAAAAAAAGTTAGTCAATGTAGGAGGATAGGCAGGTATTTTAAAACTCTAAATCCACTTGTATGAAAAGGAAACGTCATAATAAAATGTTGGAGATTCAAGGATTCATAAGTCACCTTCTTTGATGTTAAGCTGTTAAATAAAGAAAACACTTTTAAGATTATAGAATCCCTTTGCCAAAAAAATCAAGTATGAATAGGCTCATGATTTAAGGAACTAAACACTTACATAACTGTCATTTCAATGTATAAATACTAGAAGTTTCTCAGTTATGAAAGATAAAAGAATTTTTTCCTTTGTCATCTTGCTAACTACAATGGATATACTTTTTTCTCCTTGAGCATTTTACATTGAAGAAGTATAATATAAATTGAAAATGGATTCAAGTGTAGCTAATGCTCTATTAGATGTGAAATTATTGAAGAAGGATCATTGTTACCTTTACTACTTGGGATAAAGAGGCGGAAAGCAGTTTTCATGGTGACATGAAAGTGCCAGGAGCAATGGTTAAGCCATTTCAGCTGGGACCCTGATCAGAAAGTGACACTTCCCATCAGAGGGAGTGAATTCTAGTTCCTCCTACTGCTACAGAATGAGAGAATTCAGTATAACCAAGAGCTAACATGAAGACCAAGTCCAGAGAACCCCACAAATCCTATACTTATAAGAAATAAGTCATGGTCTTATTTTAGATGGGAAAAAAACTATAAAAATGACTGGGTGAAGATTTAGCCATCATTTCCATCTTGATCGTTTGGACTGGCCTAGATACTATATCATTTAAAATGATTATATTATTAAATATCACCTATACTTCCTGTACAGGAAATGAGATATTCAATTTTATGTCTGCTGTCATTCACCCTTTATGATGTTATTACTATTATTTTATTTAATTTTTGTTACTGGGAAATAAACTTAATGCATTCTAGACAAATACTGCATCACTGAGCTACATCCCTATTCCTTTTTATTTTATTTTGAGACAGGATCCCACTAAGTTACCCAGGCTGGTCTCAAACTTGGGCTCATTCTTCTTCAGCCTCCCAAGTAACTGGAATTATAGGCGTGCACTATTACTTTGCAGTATTATTATAAAGGTCCCTCAAAATGTCCACACTCTAATCCCAGGAACCTAGGAATGTGTTATATTACATAGTAAATAGACTTTGAAGATATAATTAAGGTTATTAATTACCTTAAAATAGAGAGATCGTCCTAAATTATCCTGGTTGGCCCAATCAACTTACACAAGGGCTTATAAACAGAAAACTTTCTTTGGCTAGAAGTGGAAAAGATATGGTGGGAGAAGTCAGGAATTTGGGGAATGGAAAAAAATTGACATGCCATTGTAGAGCAAAGAGTAAAATGATAGACTTGAAAGCAAATATATCAGTGGTTATAGTAAGTGGAAAAGATAAAGACTGCCAAAATTAATAGAAAAAAATGAATATAGAGTTCCTACTTCTCCACATCCTCGCCACCATTTGTTGTTGTTTGTGTTTTTAATGATTGCCATTCTAATTGGGGTTAGGTGAAATCTCAGGGTAGTTTTGATTTACATCTCTCTGATTGTTAATGATGTTAAACATTTTTTCATACATTTATTTGTCATTTGTATTTCTTCTTTTATGAAGTGTCTATTTAGTTCACTTGCCCATTTTCTGATTGGGTTGTTTGTGTTTTTAATGGTGAGTTTCTTGAGGTCTCTGTATATTCTAGATATTAGTCCTCTATCAGAGGTAGCTGGCAAAAATCTTCTCTCATTCTGTCGGCTCTCTGTTGAGGTTCTTGATAGTTTCCTTTGCTGCACAGAAGCTCTTCAGTTTAATGCAATCCCACGTATTGATCCTCATTTTAATAAAGTGTTGGTGGGATTACAAATTAGTGCAACCACTTTGGAACAGTGTGAAGGATCCTCAGAAGATTGGAAATGAATCTACCATATGACCCAGCAATACCTCTCCTGGGTATCTACCTAAAAGAATGGAAACCAAACTACCAGAGATGCATGCATATCTATGTTTATAGCTGTACAATTCACAATTGCCAAACTATGGAACCAGCCAAGATGTCCATCAACAGATGAATGGATTACAAAACTATGGGATATGTACACCATAGAATTTTACTCGGCCATAAAGAAGAACAAAATTATGTCATTTGCAGGGAAATGGTTGGAACTGGAGAACATTTTGCTAAGTGAGATCAATCACAAAAAGTGAAAAGTCAGATGTTCTCCCTAATATGTGGAAGCTAGGGAGAAAATGGGACATAGGAGGGACTCCAGACAAAGGAGGAGAAAACCTTAGATGAGTGAAAAAGGGAACCTAACTGAGGGACACAGGAGGGGGGAAGCTGGAAACACCTCAATGGACATGATGCCATGATGCGCATACACAAACATCAAAGTCAGTCACTGTGATGAGCAGGGGAAGGAGGGGAGGGGAAGGGAATAGGGAGGGAACTAGGGGAAGGCTAAATGAGTGCTGTGACCATGTATGCCTCTACCACCCTGAACTTCATCAAGATACATAATTTTAATGCACCAATAAAATAAAAAAAGAAAAAATGAATATAGCTTAATTAAAAGACAAACATTATAAAAACTATTCAGATAGAGTGAAAATAAATGGGTAGAAAAATATATATACAGTGCACACACTAACCATAAGTGAACTAGGTTGCTTTGTTAATATCATTGCTAAATAACTTTTAAAGAAAGAAGCATCAAATGACTTTACAAAAGAATAATATTCTCCAGTTCCATCTATTTTCTTGCAAATGACATAATTTTGTTCTTCTTTAAGGCTGAGTAAAACTCATTGTGTACATATCCCATAGTTTTGTAATCCATTCATCTGTCGATGGACATCTCGGCTGGTTCACATGATCCTCTCCTTGAATACGTGTCTCTAAGTCCAGCTTTTATAAAGACACTTGCCATATTGGACTAGAGGCTAAACCTATTCCAACAGAATCTCATTTTAATTGAATTAATTACATCTGCTAGGGGCCTATTTCTATGTAAGTTCATATGTATACGTACTGTGTATTAGTGAAACTTCCCAAACTGATGATAAACAAAGAGAAAAAATAGTGAGAAAAACATTAGAATTTTAAAAAACTATGAAAAATGACAAAGGGTATATCATATAATAATGACAATAAGAGAGGAACAAAGAAGAGCAGAAAAATATTCACATTAATACTGGTTAGAAAATTTGCAATATTAGTGACAGACGTCAAACTTTATGGTCTGTAGGATCGGGGAACACCAATCAGACTAGATATCAAAACTAAAAACTAAACAAACAAACAAAACACAGATAAAAAGTAGTCCTGAACTTAAACTGAGTCAACTAGTCATCTCATATTTAAACTGCAAACAAAAAACAACAAAAAAAAAAACAAAGAGAAAATACTGAAAGAAGCCTGAGTACCAAACAAATCCTCTTTACCTATAGCAGACAAATAAGATTTGCACAGGACTGTTCTACCAAAATGATGCAAGCAAGACAAAATTGTGGTAAAATGTCTAAAATGTTGAAAGGAAAAAATCATCAATCTAGAATTCTGTATTCAGTGACTAAAAGTAAAAGATAAACAGCTTCTTAGACAAAAACCGAAGGAATATGCTGCTAATAAAACTGTCTTGAAGAAAATTCTGAGCCTGGCTTGGTGGCATACACCTGTAATCCCAGTACTTGGGAGGCTGAGACAAGAGGATGACAGTTTCAAGAAGACCAGCCTCAGCATCTTGGTGAAAATTTCAGTAACCTAGTGAGACCCTGATTAAAAAATAAATAAATAAAAATAAAAAATAAAAAGAGATGAGGGTATAGCTTTCAGATAGAATGCCTCTGGATTAAATTCCAAGCACCAAAAAAGATAAGTAAATAAATTAAAAATTAAAAAAAATTCTGAAAGTTCATCAGAGGGAAAGAAAATAACATCAAATCTACGTAATGAAAAGCTAAATGTTAGACAATGAATAAAGGTAAAGTAAAATGTTTACTTTTCTTATTGTTGGCTGATCTAACAGAATTATTTGTTGGAAATAATAATAGCAACAATGTATTGGATAAGTAACAAATGATATAATAGATAAGTGATAGGAATGAAAAGTAAACTTAGAAACTTTACAGTGTCTATTGCAAACTCAAAGACAATTACCAAAACTGGTTTAAAAATGAATAATAAATATGCTTAGAGAGATAAGAAAATGTAATAATGTAAAATAATAAAACAGAGGAGGCAGAAAATAGAGGAAAAATTAAAAAAGACAGAGAACTCATGAAAGAGTAAGAAATAGTTTAAGTATGGTAGATATTAATCCAAATATATGAAAAAATTTATAAATATGAGTGGCTCAAATACAGTAATTAAGAGGTAGAGGTAGACAGAGTGGATCCAAAAAAAGCAAGTCATCCATTCATTGTACATAAGAGACCACTTGAAAAATAGACAAAAATAAATTAAAAGTATGGAGCAATACATATAAAGCTGGATCATGTCCAAAGACAGTTGTATCACATCACCTGTGGCAGGGTGCAAATGTCTTGGGCCATAAGTCCACCTTAGCAGTTGGTGTCCCATAGCAATTGATGTCTTTGTCTTAGTGCTGGCTTAGGGTGTGATACAATGTTATGGTGTTGGTGGCAACAGGACTGCATACCCCATTCTTCTGCCAACCCCAAACAGCACATGACAGCACAACTATCTGTTTGGGGACAAGAAAAGAGAGGTGGCCACCAAGTCACCTCATAAGAGCCGGAGTTGATTCCTTTATGGCAATTCTTCCCAGAGTCACTGACCTCAGACCAGTGACTGTGGATGAGGCATCTGAACATATCCTGGGCCTAGAGAACATAGCTGAGACAGACCGCCTTTGTTACGTGCTCCCCCAGCTCATGCTGCACAACATAACAATTATGGGTTTGGGACAAATGTGGGCTTGGCTTGCTCTCTAAGGCTGACACAGTAACAACACACTAACAGTGGACAAAATTGAACTTAGGACAAACCTGAACCTAGGGCATCATCTAGTGCTGAGATGTGGCTGCAGGTTCACACAAAACAGGCAGCCTGTTTAGAATTTCTGGAAAGACAGACACAAACCAGATTACAAACACTAGGATACGTAGCTAATCTTTCATTGCCCAAATGACACTGTACGCCAAAGTGCATCAAGAAATTTTAAAAGACTGTGGCCTCATTTAATGATCAAATTTAGGTGCTAGAAATTGATAAAAATTCTAAGTATACATGCACCCAATATTGAGACATTCAAATATATAAACTAATTATTAATAAGCCTACAGGAAGAACTAGACCCCAATATAATAATAAACACTCCACATTCATTAGTACAGATCATCCAGTCAGAAAATTGACAAAGAAACAGTAGAGTTAAATTGCCCAAAATTGACCTACAGAGTATGTGAGTTTTAATTTGTTTTATTTTGGTTTCAGGTTGATATATTTCCTATTTCATTTTGGAATAAGTTTAAATTGGTTTAATTAAAATGATAATTATGAATTAAACCAAGAAATATGATTTTATTCAGAAAAACTGAACAGTATTTAAAGTCCTATTTTCTCTTGTCCATTATTTTGTGTGACTTTAAATCATAATATATTATGGACCCACCATATGATCCGGCTATACCACTACTGGGTATCATACCAAAGGGATTGAAACCAGAAAACTACAGTAATATATGCATACCCATGTTCATAGCAACACAATTCACAGTGGCCAAATCATGGAACCAACCTAGGTGTCCATCAACAGGTGAGTGGATTACAAAATTGTGGGAAATACACATAATGGAATTCTACTTGGCAATAAAGAAGAACAAAATAACATCATTTGCAAGAAAGTGGAAGATCTGGAGAACATTATGTTAAGCGAGATCAATCACAAAAAAAGAAGGGACAATGCCGGGCGTGGTGGCGCACGCTTGTAATTCCAATACTTTGGGAGGCAGAGACCAGAGGATCTGGGTTCGCGGCCAGCCTCAGCTCTCTCTCTCTCTTTCTACTTAGTGAGGCCCTCTGCAACTTTGTGAGACCCGGTTTCAAAATAAAGTATAAAAAATAGGGCTGGGGGTGTAGCGCGGAGGTAGAACGCCCCTGCGTTCAATCCCTGGTACCACAAAAAAAAAAAAAAAGAAAAAAGAAGGGACATACGTTTTCATTAATATGTGCAACCTAA
>PVJS01029428.1:0-24778 GCA_004027185.1 Glis glis
TGAAACAGGGGCTCGCCAAGTTGCGGAGGCTGGCCTCGAACCCGCGGGCCTCCGGGCTCAGCCTCCCGAGCACCACGGCCGCCTGGACGCCGGGCGGGTCCCACGCCTGTCACCCCACTCACCCCACTCCTCGTCCGGCCTGGGCGGCAGCCCCGGACTGAAAAGCGACTCCATGGCGCCGACCCGGCAGCCGGCTCCCCGAAACACACGTCCCTCTGCCCGGAACTCGGCGAGCAATAGCTGCGACGGCGGCGGGCGGAAAACGCCGCGACGCCGCGGGACGGTGGCCGGGCGCGGACAAAACCCGCGCGCCGCGGAGGAACGCGCGGAGCCGCCGGCCCGGCGGGCCTGGGGCCGTGTGCACCGCCCCGCCGAGTTAAAGGGCCAGTGCACATCGAAATCACATCGCGATGAAGTTCCGGTGTTAGGGACATGCATCCACGCACACAGCGCTCGGTGAATAGGTCATTATTCCTAAGAAGTGCATCGAGTTTACTGTTAGTCCCTAATTTAGTTCTGAGATACCTACGCTGTGGTATTTAGGAGGATAATCGGGGAACAAGCAGGACGTTCGGAAAGGGGCTTTACTTTCCATTTTTGGTTATTTCCGATACATTTTGTTGAAGCAAAGCGGTGTACTACCTTCCCCCTTTATTTTTATTTTTTTAATTTTTGTGGTACTGGGGATGGAACCCAGGGGTTATTTTTTGAAACAGGGTCTCGCTAGGTTGCTGAGAGTCTATTTGCTTGAGGCTGGCCTCGAACCTGCGACCCTCCTGTCTTAGCCTCCCAAGTGACAGGCGTGCGTGCGCTTCCACACCCGGCTATGTAAACACAGCAAACACGCAAGGTAAACCATCCAGGCCACCGCCGTGCTTAAGTTCCAAAAGGTGAATTTCTAAAGCTACTAGTAAAAGTCCGAGCAAGCCCACCTTTAAGCCTACAATAATCTAAGCGCTCAATCCTTTTATTCTTAAAATTTAAGGTGTGTATTTTGTTTGAAAGCCATGCACATCTCTAACTGCAAAAGAGACCGGAGTTTAATAGTTTCAAGAATGCTACTTAATAGAATTTTCTTTTCTTTCTTATTCCATTTCAGCGGCTGGTGGGTATTTAAAACGCTCGATCGTGGGAACACGCATCCCTCTAGGACCAAGTGAAATCTTTCCCATGGTTACAAACAAAACAGAACCGCCTCCAGGAATCCTAGTGGCTGGAAGTTACTACGGATAACGCAACACAAAATAAGCCTAGGCGGACAGGAAGTCATGAAACCCCCTGACGTAATATGTGGCTCCTCTGTCATCAGACAGCTAACACCTTTTCATTCAAGGCTAGATTTATAACGCTTTCATTCCAACCCAGCTGGAAATTCAGAAATTGACATAAAAACTAAACAAAGTGAGCCTTCGGTTCCCACCAGACAACTTGGTCTTTTGACAAAATCATGTTTGGGTTTTCCTTCTTCTAATTTAGTCACTAAAAGATTTTTTTATGCAAAAAGTTCAGGTAGACCAGGTGTGGCATACACCTGTAACCCCAATACTTGGGAGGCTGAGACAGGAAGATCACAGGTTCGAGGCCAGCCTCAGCAATTTAGGGAGATCCTGTTTCAAAATAAAAAATAAAATAGGGCTGGGGGTGTAGGTTGGAGGTAGAATGCCCAAGGTTCAACCCCCAGTACAAAAAGTTAAAAAATAAAAGCTCGAGTAATTATAAAACAAACATTTGTGTACCTATCACCAAGAGTTAACAAATACTAACATTTTTCATTTTTGTCTAATATTTTCATAAGAAATTAAACATTACGGATAAAGTTAAACTCTTTCCTGGACTTCATTGCCATCCTTCCACACAAGCAACTTCTGTCCTGAATTTTATAGGACTCATTCTAGTCCATTTTCTATGTTTACCATGTTTAAATGTTTATAGATATTTAATGTCAATTGGGTTTTTTAATTCATACAAATGTAAATTAAATGTTCTCCAACTCACTGTCTCATTCCACATTTTTTGACGATCTACCCATATTTTTAATTCTTATGTGGAATTTCCTTGAGTTTATCTACAATTTTTCCCCATTTCCCTAATGATGGATACTCTGGTTCTTTCAAATGTTTATTATTACATAACATATATTTCTATTTACCTCCTTGTGCACAAGTGCAAGGATGTTTTTAACAAGTGTGCTGGACCATTTGACAAATTATACGTTTATACCCTCCCAGCAGCGATGAGGTCTCTGCTCCACATTCTTACCCACACTAGACATGGTCACACAGTGTTTGTCACTGTGAAGGGTATGACTATAAATTACAGTTCCCTGACAATTAAGAAATGATGCATTCTTCCATGTTTTTTGTTTTGGTTTTGGTTTTTTGATACTGGAGATTGAACTAAAGGGGTGTTCTACCTCTGAGATACACCCCCAGCCCCATTTTATGACTTATTTTGAAAAAGGGCTCGAGTTGCTGAGGCTGGCCACGAACCTGCAATCCTCCTGTCTCACCCTCCCAAGTGCTAGGATTACAGGCGTGCACTACCACGCCCGGCTTTTCGGGTTTATTAAACTTAATTTCCTCTTCTGTGAACCAGCCATTCATACAGCTTGCCGTGGGGTTTCCTTTCTCTGATGTGTGTGTAGGTCTTTAGATAGCTTACTCTATTTACTTACTGTCATACATGTTATAAATGCCTTTCCCCAGGTTGACACTGTCTTGGTTTTAATCTTACTGTAGTCGGATTCATCAACCTTTTGATGATCTCTTCTATTTGTACCTTAGGAAACCCTTCTCTCTCCCAAGGTCCCTAGGCTCTCTTTCTCTCCAGTCCTAGTTTCATTTTTCACTTTGTTTTCTAGTCGATCATTACCAGGACACAGCAATACTGCTGATTTTTGTATAACGATCTTGTATCCAAAACCCTGCTGAGTTCTGCAGTTCTAAGATTGTGTCTAGACAGGCATGGTTGTGCACACGTATAATCCCAGTACTTGGGAGGCTGAGACAGGATTGCAGGTTCGCGGCCAGCCTCAGCAACTTATTTAGTGAGGCCCTCCGCAACTTAATGAGACCCTGTTTCAAAATAAAAGAAAATACGGCTGGGGGTGTAGGTCGGAGGTAAAATGCCCCTGGGTGCTATCCCCAGTATCACAAAAAAATAAATAAAAATAAACCTTAGCGAGACTTTCAACAACCTACAAAAAATAAAACGGGCTGGGGGTGTAGCTCAGAGGTAGACTGCCCCCGAGTTCAATCCCCCAGCACCAAATAAGTGGTGGCGCAGGATCGCAGGTTCAAGGCCAGCCTCAGCAACTTAGTGAGGCTCTTAGCAACTTAAGAGACCCTGTTTCCACATAAAAAATAAAATAGGGCTGGGGGTAGCTCGAAGGTAAAACACCCCCAGGTTCCATCCCCAGCACCAAAAGAAAAACCTTTAACATGAAAACTTTCAAACACAGCAGACAATAGAAGGAATCCCTTCATTTCTAGCACCGTGCTTCATTTCTAGCACAATTTGCCATTCCTGTTTGACCTGTTCTCCCTACACTTTTTTCATTTTGCTTTTTTTCCTGAAGTATTTTAAAGCAAATCTCAAAGCTGGGCATGGTGGCGCACGCTTGTAATCCCAGTACTTGAGAGGCTGAGAATGAAGGATCCTGGTTCATGGCCAGCCTCACTCAGTTACGTAGTGAGGCCCTCCGCAACTTGGTGAGACCGTTTCAAAATAAAGATTAAAAAATAGGGCTGGGGGTGTAGCTCAGAGGTAGAATGCCCCTGGGTTCAATCCCCAGTGCCAAAAAAATAAATAAAAAATAAAAAAGCAAATCTCAAGACATTTCACCCATAAATGACTCAATACGTATCTCTAAACAGACCATGCCTTTTCTTTTTTCTTTTATATTTATTTATTTTGTGGTACTGGGGATTGAGCCCGGGGACATTCTACTTCCAAGCTACACTCCCGGCCCCATTTTATTTTTTATTTTGAAACAGGGTCTTGCTAGGTTGATGATGAGTTTCACTACTTGCTGGGCTGTCCTCGAACCTGCAACCCTCCTGTCCCAGCCTCCCAAGTACTGGGATTACTGGCATGCGCCACCACACCCGGCTTATTTTTTTAAATATACTATATAATACCCAACAATAACTCCTTATATCATCTAATGCCTATTCCACATTCAATTTTCTGCCCAAGATGCCCACTTACAGTCAGTTTGTTAAAAGTGGGATAAAAACAAGAGCATTGCTTTGCCTGTGGTTCTAGACGGCCCCTCCCTGCCATTGTTGAGGAGTCCAAGCCACTTGTCCTGTAGGACCTCTGGTGATGTTGATGGATCTTCATGATGATGCTTCTTAGCCTGTTCCTTAACCTGCCATTACAGCCAAAGGCTCAGCTGGGTAGTAGCTTTTGCTCTTGCTTGCTTGTTCTGCAAGAGTCTGTCACAGCGCTTCCTTGCACCAGATCAGCAGCATTTACACCCTGTCCCGCTTTCAGAGATGCCCAGATCACCATGAGTTCAGATCCCCACCCAATCCCTGTTTTATGGCAGCAGCTCAGACCTCCACTACCACACCAAAGGTGGGGCCAAGCACAGGCATCTTGTAACTTGTTTCCAAATTCAATGCGAATGATTTCAAAGGTTTACCATTAGCGTCAGGTGTGGTGGCGCACGCTTGTAATCCCAGTACTTGGGAGGCTGGGACAGGAGGATTGCAGGTTTGCAGCCAGCCTCAGCTTAGTGAGGCCCTCCGCAACTTAGTGAGACCCTGTTTCAAAATAAGGAATAAAAAACAGGGCTGGGGGTGTAGCTCAGAGGTAGAATGCCCCTGGGTTCAATCCCCTCTACCACAAAAAAAAAAAAAAAAAAAGTTTTACCATTAAATTTTTTTCTGTAGATTTTCCTGGTTAGGAAGTTTTCTTCCACTCTACTTATCAAGTTTTTTTTTTTATTTGAGTCATAATTGTTGAATGTTAGTGCATCCTTTTTCTTGAACCCATTCCTCATTCACTCTGAACTTAAACCCTTGAAATAGAAATGAAATTTGAAAGAGAACGTTTGAGCTGGGTGTGGTGGTACATGCCTGTAATCCCAGTAGTTGGGAGGCTGAGACAGGAAGATCACAGGTTTGAGGCCAGCCTCAACTACTTAGACCAGTTCAAAACAATAAAACAAAGGGGTTTGGGGTTGTAGCCTGGAGGCAGAACGCCCCTGGGTTTAACTCCAGTACAAAAGAGAAGAAGGAACTTTTGTCTAGAGACAGTACTTTTGTTTTTTATGGTAGTACTGGGGTTGAACCTAAGAACATTCTACCCTTGAGCTACAACCCCAGCCCAATTTTATTGTGAAACAAGGTCTCACTAAATTGCTGAGGCTGGCCCTGAACCTACAAGCCTCCTGTCTCAACCTCCCAAGTACGGGGATTACAGGTGTGCGCCACCTCACATGGCTGGTACACCTCCGCAACTTAGTGAGACCCTGTTTCCAAATAAGAAATAAAATTGTGCTGGGGTGTAGCTTCAAGGTAGAATGCCTCTGGGTTCAATCCCCAGTACCAAAAAAAAAAAATGTTAAGAAACAGCACGTGGGCCTCCATCTGTACTCTTGTAGGAGCCGACTGGTGAGTTGACGACTGAGTTAAAACTGCATTTCATCAGGACTGTTGGATGCGATGACCCAAGCACCGTGTCCAGCATGACGTGGGCCAGGCATCACCCTGAACCGTGGACACAGGTCAGCAGGTCAGGCTCTGCAGTCAGTCCCCATTCTAAGCTAGGTTCCACAGCTGGCTGGCAACAGTTTTGAGGAAATGGCTTACTCTTTGTAAGCCCCAGTTCCACTTGTAAAATGAGAACAGGGTCCATCTCCCCAGGTTGCTGTGAGTTTTAAATGAGGTGATTCACATCACATGGCTACTTAGCACGGTGACTGGCATGTGCCATGCGAGCCACCCAGTGCAGCGTTAGGGACAGCTCCCACGAGCGAGCGGGCGCACCAAGCTCCTCTGCCAATGTTCCCGCACAAACCCTCCGCTCCACTTTACATACGAGTGAACTAAGGCTGATAAGTGATCTCTAAAGCAATCCTGTCAGGCGGCAGAGCCCTTACTAATCCACTTTGTGAGGGAAGAGTGCTTTTCAAAGCCTGGCTCACTATCTGAAGAGTGACTGGCAGAGCCACGATTATTAGGACAAGCTAACTTCGACTTCAGTACTGTTTCCCTGTGACAGCATCTCTGAAATAATGGGCTCATATTGCTGTTTTCAACAAATATGCAAATCCAAGTGTCCTAAATTGTTACTCCTAAATGAAATATTTAAAGGCTGTATTTGAGCTGGGCATGATGGTGCACACTTGTAATCCCAGTACTTGGGAGGCTGAGACAGGAGGATCGCAGGTTCAAGGCCAGCCTCGGCAGCTTAGTAAGACCCTGTTTCAAAATAAATAAAAAAAATATATAATAGGGCTGGGGGTGTAGCTCAGAGGTAGAATGCTCCTGGGTTCAATCTCCAGTACAGCAAAAAACAAAGGCTCTATTTGTTTTTGTTTCTCTAAAGAACAAAGATGTAATAACATAGATTTTCTATCTACCTACCAAAAGTAAAGCATTAGAGCACTTTTTTTTTTTTTTTTGCAGTACTGGGGATAGAACCCAGAGGCATTTCACCTCCGAGCCACACCCCCAGCCCTATTTTTTATTCTTTCTTTTGAAACAGGGTCTCACTAAGTTGCAGAGGGCCTCACTAAGTAGCTGAGGCTGGCCGCAAACCGGGATCCTCCAGTCTCAGCCTCCCAAGTATTGGGATTACAAGCATGCACCACCATGCCCAGCTTGTTCATTAAAGCACTTTCAATCTGAAAAATGAGATTTAAACACATTTTTCTAAAAATGTGTAAACATGTAAACACATTTCTCTAAAAATGTGGCTGAAACTGGGATTTCTGGACAGTAAATGGAAAACCACATTTTAATCCGGGCTTTATTAATGGCCTTCCTTCCCACTTCCAAGAAAAAGTCAGACTTATGAGAACTTATTAATGTCATTCCTTAGAGAAAAAGAATTTTCAAATATCTCCCAGTCACAAAGAATACCTACCTAAACATAACAGTTTCGGATTTTTATGCATAATTTTGACCATCTAGACCTTAGAATCACACAACATGACAAAAATCAGAGGTTTTAAAATCTATGAGGCGCTGTGAAGGTTGCTCAGTGGTCAGCGCCTGCCCAGCATGCACCAGGCCCTGGACTTCACCCCCAGCATCACAAAACATAAGTAAATAAATAAAATAAAAATATATGAAACAAAGAAAGCATTTGGGTCATAAAAGATTTTAACATCAAATCAAGTATACATCATGGAAAGCTGTGGTCGCCATGTAGGACCTCTCTGCCTACGTCAGCGCTGACAAAGCCTGCCCTCCACGTGGCATCAAGTGACTTCCGCTTCTTCTGTCCCAGCAGAACGCTGGCTACAGAACAGACCCTCCGCCACGCATGGTGACGAGCACGGGCAGCACATGTCCCCAGCAAGTCTCTTCCCAGGCTACCGAAGGCCATGGGCTCGTCATCTCCCCAGCTGCGATCCCAAGCCCAGCAGCCTCGCCTCGTCCACTCGGTTCTTGTGGATCTGAAAGGCAGGCGTGACCCACCTGCCACACGAGCACTGCTCACCAGACCAGCTGAAGGAGCCCAACTTGGCACCACATTTGGGACAAAGAAGCTGAAAGAAAGCAAATATGCTGCTTCACTCATTCAATCTTATGAAAAACAAGTAACTATCTTTGGCAATACAGGTAAGACCTGGTCCATGTCTTCCAGGAATTTAGAATATAATCAATGAGATTCAGTGCACTGGAAATTTACTAGAATAGACTGTGGATGACAATTATTGCATAAAAACCATTTTGTACTCAGGAAGAGCAGATGAACTTCAGGTTGAAGGGAGAAAGCTGAAACTCGAGACTCAATTAAGGTGTGTGTGTGTGTATGGAAAAAGCTGAAACTCGAGACTTAAGGAAGGTGTGTGTGTGTTTACTGGGGATTGAACACAGGGGCATTCTACCTCTGAGCTACACCCCCAGTCCTTTTTTTTACTTTTTAATTTGAAGCAGGGTCTTACTAAGTTACAGGGGGCCTCACTAAGTTTCTAAGGCTGGCCTTGAACCTGCGATCCTCCTGTCTCAGCCTCCCAAGTACTGGGATTACAAGTGTGTACCACCACACCCAGCTTAAGGAAGCTCTTATGGATGTGATGTACCTGGCTTTTAATCAGTCTGCAATTTAGGATTTCAAACAAAAACATCACGGCTAAAGAAAACCAAGCCAGGCATGGTGGTACATACCTGTAATCCCAGTACTTGGGAGGCTGAGTCAGGAGTATTGCAGAACTGAGGCCTAAGCATGGTAAATTAGCAAGACTATGATTCAAAATAAAAGTAAAATAGGGCTAAGGGTATAGCTTGGAGGTAGAACACCCCTAGGTTCAATCCCTAGTACCACAATACAAAAGAACAAACAAATAGATCCCTGATGTTCCAGTAAGAGATAAATCTAAGAGTGCTAGCTGGGTGTGGTGGTGCACGCCTGTAATCCCAGTGCTTGGGAGGCTGAGACAGGAGGATTGCAGGTTCAAGGCCAGCCTCAACTTAGCAATGCCCTCTGCAACTTAATGAGACCTTTTTTTTTTTGTGGTACTGGGGATTGAACCCAGGGGCATTTTACCTCCGAGCTACACCCCCAGCCCTATGTTTTTTTTTTTTGAAACAGGGTCTTACTATGTTGATGAGAGTCTCACTACTTGCTATTACCAAAAGCCAGTTCTCCACCAAATATGGTTCATTATTTGGGGTCAGCTGTTTTAAAAAAAAAATAGCTTATTTGGCCCTGGATTCAATTCTCAATCCCAAAACAAACAAAAACTTTACATTTGGTAGCCTTACCTATGCTAAGAAGGGATGATTTTCAGAAAGAAAGAAGTTAAAATGGAGTAAAACAGTGGTTAAAATATGGTTTAAAATATGAGAGAGAACAAAACAAACGCTACAACGTAACTGCAGGAAATAAGAAGCAGATCCTCACCTGTCCATCCAGCACTCCCAGCAGCGTGGATTCCATCCACCGCACGGGCTCAAGGAAGTGGGACGTGCACTGCCTTCCAGGGGCGAGCAGGGAGGACGGCGGCCCTCTCTTGTGGGTAAAGGCTGCAGGTCCACTCCCTTCACTATGATCCAAAATACTAGAACTTCGAAATAAGGACCGCCTGTAACCCCAAACAAAGAAAAACACTAATGACTTCAAAAAGATGAAAGACAAAGCCGGGTGTGGTGGCGCACACTTGTAATCCCAGTACTTGGGAGGCTGAGACAGGAAAATCACAGTTCGAGGACAGCCTCAGCAAGTAGTGAGACTCTCAGCAACCTAGTGAGACCCTGTTTCAAAATAAGAAATAAAATCAGGCTGGGGGTGTAACTAGGAGGTAAAATGCCTCTGGGTTCAATCCCCAGTACCACACACACACAAAAAAAGATGAAAAACAGATGAAATGTGCAGTATTTCCTAGAGGACAAAATATTGTAACATTGATTATGCTACTTAAATTTTCAATAGCCCCTACAAGCTGATTATTTTTAAAAAGTTATACTCTTCTAAAAAGCAGACTTAAATTGGAAATTTCTCTATTATTCAATTAAGCAATTTTTTTCCTATAGAGTAAAACTTTAAGTACTTTTCAGCTACTGAGACAAAATCTCCAGAGAATACAAACTCTTTTACCTGCACTTTCTACATTTGTAGAGAACTTCATCCTTTGGTCCTTGTGAAATGGTGGTTGGGTCAACAGCAAAGAGTTCTTGAGGTAAATTCTGCAGTTCTGTACAACATAATTAAAACATACCTATGTGTCAAAATCAACATTCTGCATATCCAGACAAAGTTCAAGTAATGTCAAATTGAGGCGATGAGTGCAAAACTCAGAAATTTAAAAAACAAACTCTGCACCAGGGTGGGGCAGGAGCACACAGGTCATGGTGGGTGCTGGACCAGATGACCCAGCCACAGCCCAGCCCCAACAACCGAAAGCTGTGACTTTGAATCTGGCTGAGTTTCAAACGGAAACAACAGTATCTGCCTCACAAAACCGCTGGAGAGGTGAATCCAGGCCTGTAGTGTCCCAGAAAACGACATCAAAGAGCCCAGTGCACACCAGCAACTGCGACTCACCTGGATACTTCTCCGTGACCTTCTGTAAGCGATACTGCTTATAAACAGCACTGCAGGTGTCCACCACGCATCCCATCGCCTGGTACAGCCTCAGCTGCCACTCAAACCCTTCATTCATCCTGTAACAGCAGAGAAACATGACGTTCAGCCTTCTTTACAAAAAAATCACGTCTCACAAGCAGAACTGTCACTATGAGGAAGAACTCACTCGGCCTCTGGCTTGATGGTCCGGAGGTTTTCATAGGCTTTTTCAAAGGTCAGGTGCTCCGTCTTCATCACAAAAGCCGTCACTATGGCGACGCTTCGACTGACTCCTGCATGACTGAGAAACCATGGAAATAAAATAGCAGACAGCAGCAATTAAAAACAGGCAGAACCCAGCCCCACTGATGGTTAAGTGCAGGCCCACTCCATCTCACACAAATCCACTGCCTCTGAAACACCCAAATGTTCAGGACTGCTTTGATCTCCTGAACCCTTTGGAATTCTGAACCGTGTGAATGCAATACCTACTCGAAAACAATTACCCTAATTTTTACAACCTGTTGTAATGGCTCGTGTATAAGCCCAGCTCCGCTGCTCCCCACGTGCAGACCCTCCATCTCATCTCATTGATACCTTCTGTTCTTTAAGTAAAGGTTTAGAACAAGTGCGGCACTCAGGAAGTGCACCAAAGTTTAAACCATCATTGCTGCACTTCAACCAAACAGCTCTACTCAGGGACCCCCAAGTATCTATCAAGAGTTCCCAACTTTTTATCTTTGTTGCAACATATCCCAGAGATCTTATAGGTAAGACCCAGAGACCTTTAGATCCTAACCAATTCTCCCCTCCCTGGCCCCAAACAAAACATTAAAAATAATCCGCTGTGGGGCTTTGGGAACAGTTCAGTGGCAGAATGCTTGCAGCATGCACAAGGCCCTGGGTTCCATGGCCGGTGCGCCTGCACGTAATCCTGACCTTCCCTGTCTGACAGATCGTGAAACCTTCCTTCCAAAAGGGGTCCGGCCCTGGACCCTAGAGGAAGGATTCCACACAGCGAGGCTAAGAGGAGTACAAGCCCAGGCCTGGCTGGGTCCCATCTATCACAGGAGCTGGTCGCCTTTCGTCGATCACGTTTCCATGCGGCTGTCCAAGGCTGGGTCCACGCATAAAAAACAAGACACTTTTCACTTGGGCCTTGGGGCTCCATTTCTGCGGGCTCCGGTGTCATGTCAAACTTTAAGTAAACAGCGGATTATTAGGTGAGTCTTCAGTTGCAGGAGTGTCACAGCGACCCTCGGTGACCCTGGGTACGTGAAGGAAGGTGTTCCGCTCCACTCCTCGGGGTCTGCGTCCGACTTCTTTTTTTTTTTTTTTTTCTGGTACCAGGGATTGAACCCAGGGGCATTCTACCTCTGAGCCACACCCCAGCCCTGTTTTGTTTTTTTATTTGGAAACAGGGTCTCACTAAGTTGCAGCGGGCCTCACAAAGTTGCTGAGGCTGGCCTCAAACCTGCGATCCTCCTGTCTCAGCCTCCCAAGGACTGGGATTACAAGCATGCACCACCATGGCCGGCTTGCGTCCGACTTCTGCAGAGCTGTGAGCCCCTCCGGGCGTGAGGGCGTTGTCACTTAACTGATGGCACTCCCGCCCCCCGAAAAAAAATAGTTTTTATGTTAAACGTGTTGGCTGCAGACTGAGCCGAGCAGGACTCACCAGTGCACCAGCACCGCGCGGCCCTCGGCGCGGGCCTGGCCGATGAAGGCCAAGCAGCGGTCCAGGTGGCTGAGCAGGTCGGCCTCGGGGGCGTCCAGCGCGGGCACGAAGAGGCTCCGCACACCCTCCGGCGCCGCGCCCGCCGCGAAGGCGGGCTCCGAGTCCACCGTCAGCACGGCCGAGATGCCCGCCTCCCGCAGGCCGGCCGGTGCCGCCGCCGCCGCCCCGCCCAGGAACAGCCCCGGCCGCACTTCCAGCGGCTGCCCAGCCGAGCCTTCGCGCTCGCCGCCATGGTTCGCGACCGGTGCCCCCAACATGGCGACGCCCGCGGGCCGCAGGCCCTACCACCGAGTCGGCGCGGGCTAGAACAGCCTTCGCTAGGGCCCAGAGGCCGCGCGCTCCACCCAGTGGTCACGGGCTAGAACAGCACCCCCGGGGCCTCCGGGCCCTATCACCAAACAGCCTTCGCTAGGGCCCGGAGGCCGAGGTAACTACCATCGAGTGAGCGCGGGCTAGAACAGCCCCCCCCCCCAAGGGCTCAGACGTCTAGGCCTACCATCGAGTGGGCGCGGGCTAGAACAGCCTTCCGGAGGCCTCGGGACCTCACCATCGAGTAGATGCGGGCTAGAACGTCCCCTCCCCCCAGGGCTGCGGCTCCACCGCGGGGTCGGAGGTCCACGTGGCTGCCCCGTAGAGCTGGGGTTTGGCGATGGGGCCAGCTTCACCAAACTGGGTCCAGAAAGACCCTAAGACTCTCCAAACTTCATGGTGGAGCATAAACCTCCCCGAACACAGGGCATCTTCAAGGAAGGGGCAGCAGAAGCAACTGAGCCCAAATTTGAAGTGAAGGTTGCATCAGCTGCCCACAACATCATTTCATGCGTTTGAAGTGAAACATGTTTCAGTACTTAAGAACCATTCCTGTTTCTCCTCTTAGGACAGTTCCCACCCTCAAAATTTCGACTAGTATGTAAGGCCTTTTCTGGTTGGTGTTTACTATGCTGTGTCTTTTAATCTCATGTTGTTGTGAATCAGTACTCTACAGCCAAGGCCACCAAGAGCCCAACTGTAGTTAAATACGTTGATTTTATTTACTCAACCAGGAATTGTTGCAGGAGCTGTCCTCCCCAGAGAACAAGAACAGAGGCCGGATTAGGTCTCTATTCACCGGTGAGGCTCAGAGAGTAAAGCTCCGGGTCTGAGCCCTGAGCTTAGAGCGTACAAGTTGTTTTTATACATTTGCTAACCTAACTTTCGGAAGGGAGGGGTGAGTGTGAGATTTGTTTTGCCTAATGTAAGCAGGATGCAGAATTGTGCATTATTTCTCTTTAGCAGTTCCGTGCCTTATCCCGAGAGGCCCTGCTTTGTTCACCTCAGAGGGGGCCTGTGAAGAAAGCTTTCTTCTTTTATCTTGTTCCTAGGCTTCTAGCTAAGAGTCTGCTTCAAGGACACAGCCGGGCTCCTGCCTCAGAACTATGGAGAATTCCAGGGTGCCTGTCATGAGGACTCTGTGTTGCAAAAACAAGGAATACACACTGGCTTGTGTCTTTCCACGAGGTCAGGTTTATTAATCATAAAACAAAAAGGGGGTAATCACCACACAATGTTCAAGTCTCTCCCTGGAGAACTTTGGTCAAACACAGAGTCAAAGCATATTCCATTAATTACACACAAATTTAAGTTCACATTCACACAGTTTACTCACTATCAGTTCAAATTGAAAGTTCAATCTACGAAGCGGGAGGCTTCCAGCTGTTGACCGTGGTCTAATTGTCCTCACTGGTCCAGGTGACTAACTCCCGGGGCTCTGGAGCTCCGAGCCTGAGAGGCAGGCTGGAGGGGCTTGCCTCTCCTTAGAGGCAGGGGCTTTGGTGCGGTACAATTATGGTCACTTCAGGAGTGCCCCTTTGGATGACAGGGTTCAATGGAGCTGAGTCGCCCATGATTCTTGGGTCTCCGGAGCCCAAGTCTGAGAGGCAGCCAGAGGGGCTTGTGTCTCTCCTTGGGGCAGGGGCCTTGGTGCTGGACAATCAATAGTCACTTCAGGCGTGAGCCTTAGGATAACTGAGCTCAACAGGGTGAGTGGGCCATGGTGCCGTGGCAACTGCTCACCACGCATTCAGCTGGCCTCCCATTCTTCTTTAAATAGAATTTTTCCCTGTAGTCATGGCTGGATTGTTTATCTTCTGATTCCTTAGCGGGTTGCACGGTCGCTTTCTTTTTTCCAATTGGTCACTTACACTTTCATCATATTGCTTATAACTATCCTATAGTATTCCATCACATATTTGTTTACGACTTTAATGTTTGTTTACAACTATGCTATTCCATTCTGTCCCATAATATTTGTTTACAACTATGCTATAATATTCCACAGCACACTGTCGATCAGAAGCAAATCAAACTTAATCACTCATAACAGCGCCCCAGGAAGAGGTTTTAAGAAGAGCATTGCGGGATTGGGCTTTCCTTCGGTGACTTGGGAGAGGGTTAAAGGCTTCTCTCTGGATGGGATGCTGTCGGGTGGGGGAGCTGCCTTGGGCATCTTAATGAAACTTATCTGTAGAGAAGGCAGGTGAGAGAGAAGGTGAGGCTGTAATTGGTCAGGAGGAGCAGTGATGGTGCGGCCAAAGACAGATGCAGACAGAAGAACAGAACAGCCAGCCCAGAAAGAAACCCTCGCACAGATGTGGTCAAATGGCCCTCAACAAAGACACTGAGATCGCGCAATGGGGAAGGGACAGACCCTGTTAGCTAGACCCTGTTTCAGAAAAACAAAAAATAAGGCTGAGGATGTAATTTGAAGGTAGAATGTCCCTGAGTTCAATCCCCAGTACTGAAAAAAACTATTAAAGAAGTGGTTCATGCTACCTATATTATAGTTATTTTTTAAATCATGTTTCCAAATAGGAAGTGTGTCTGAGTCTGAGCCCATTTTTTTAAATATGTACATAGGAGCTGGGTGTGGTGTTGCACGCTGGTAATTCCAGTACTTGGGAGGCTGAGACCAGAGGATCCCAGGTTCATGGCCAGCCTCAGCAACTTGTGAGACCCTCTGCAACTTAGTGAGACCTGTTTCAAAATAAAAAATAAAAAATAGGGCTGGGGGTATGGCTTGGAGGTAGAACGCCCCTGGGTTCCATCCCCAGTACTACAAAAAAAGAAAGAAAAAAACCCAAAATATGCACATAGAGAGCCAGGCATGGTGGCACACACCTGTAATCCCAGTGCTTGGGAGGCAGAGACAGGAGGGTCCAGATTTAAGGCCAGCCTCAGCTACTTAGTGAGACCCTGTTTCAAAACAAAAAGGGGTGGTAGTATAGCTCAGAGGTAGAATGCCCATGAGTTCAATCCCAGTAAAACACACACACACACACACACACACACACACACACACACACACACGGATATACACATACATATATAAATAGTGGGGAACCCGCACTATGAGTGAGAGAGGCTTACATGGCAGTATGATAACTTCTTTTTTCTCTTGGTGGTACTGGGGATTGAACCCAGGGGTGCTCTACTACTAAACTACACCCCCAGCTTTTATTATTTTATTTTGAGACAGGGTCTCGCCAAGTTGCCCAGGCTGGTCTCAAACCCGCGCTCCTCCTGCTTCAGCCTCCCGAGTCGCTGGGACGACAGGCGTGTGCCCCGATGCCCAGTGTGACACACTGCTTTGTATGTAGTTTTTTATTTATTAAGGTTTTTCACTGATAACGATAGATATTTGCATTCTGGAAGAAATTGAGGGTTCATCTACTGATGTTTATTACCCCAGTCATTCGCTACCTTATTACCCTATGTTGGAAGGAAGCGTTCTCTTCTCAGCTCCCTGAAATGACCGCCGCTTCTCCAAGGATGCAGATGGGAGACACACCTGGACCGGTACCGTGTACTGCAACCTGGCTCAGCACTGGGCTGGGTCTTCGTTCCTGACAGCGTGTTGTGTTTGTGGACACTAGATGGTGCCATTTGCCTTTTTACAAAAAGATGTTTTCTGCACATCCTTCTGAGGGGAAAATTAAAATATGGTCTCCTGAAAGCAGCAGGCTGCTGCAGGGCGCTGGGCTCAGGGAAGAGCTGCCACCTGTAGGGAGGGCGAGTGGCCTCCTGTCAGGGTAAGGAGAAGAGGTTCTTTGTCCTAGGATTGGTCTGAGCTACACCCCTGCCATTTTTATTTCTCATTTTGAAACAGGGTCTCCCTAAATAACCAAGGGTCTCACTCAGTTTCTGAGGCTGGCCTCAAACCTGTGATCTTCCTGTCTCAGCCTCCCAGGTACTGGATGTGCGTGTGTGTTACTGTGACACTGGACCTGTGGGCACCTCACCCTCAAAGCGCACCCCCAACCCTTTTTATTTCTCATCATTACCAGGGATTCTGCTGTCTTGATAAACATGGATTAGGAGCTAGTGCGGCGACACACGCTTGCAATCCCAGTACTTGGGAGACTGAAACAGGAGGATGGCAGGTTCACGGCCAGCTTCAGCTACTTAGTGAAGCCGTCTGCAACCTAGTGAGACCCTGTTTCAAAATAAAGAATAAGCCGGGCGTGGTGGCGCACGCTTGTAATCCCAGTCTTGGGAGGCTGAGACAGGAGGATCGCAGGTTTGCAGCCAGCCTCAGCTACTTAGTGAGGCCCTCTGCAACCTAGTGAGACCCTGTTTCAAAATAAAGAATAAAAAATAGGGCTGGGGGTATAGCTCGGAGGTAGACTGCCCCTGGGTTCAATCCCCAGTACTGCAAAAAAAAAAAAAAAAAGAGTACTGATATAAGCATGAATTAGGCAAGGTTTTCTCACAACTGCTGAGAGACTGCATGTAGAGAAGGCCCGTGTTATGCAACGCAGCTGGTCACGTGAAGATACGCATCACTCAGCCTTCTAGCACCATCGTGGTTTCCCCAAAATCGTCTGGCTTCTAGAGCTTAGTCACATGTGTGGCTTATACGGGTCATCTTTTAAAATGTTTACTGTAAGTGCCTATCTCTGCTGAGCAACAAACCTCAAAATCCCCCTCTCTTGTCCCTTCTACTTCCTTCTACTTCAAGTTCCTCCTTCTACGTCCAGTGGCTGCCATGCCCTCCCACTCCACACAGCTTCCGTCATGCCTGGCAGCTTCTACAGCTGTTCTCTCTCTCACTCGCTCCCTCTCCCCCCCCCCACACACACACACTGGGGATTGAACTCAGGGGCATTTTACCTCTTAGCTACACCCCCAGCCCTATTTTACTTTTATTTTTAAACAAGGTCTCACTAGGTCCCTGAGCCAGGAGCATCGGGGTCAATGGATCCTAACTGTCGGCCTTGCGACAACCACATCCCTAAGTCCACTTACCAATTGGGGGGTCTGTATCTTTGTAAATGTGTGTCACCCTTCCCTAGAGGACATCTATGGTCAAAGAATCTGAGAAGCCCAGCGTGGTGGCACACACCTATAATCCCAGTACTTGTGAGGCTGAGACAGGAGGATCGCAGGTTTGAGGTCAGCCTCAGCAACTGAGAAAGTCCCTCAGCAATTTAGTGAGACCCTGTTTGAAAACAAAAAGATAAAAAGGACTGGGGGGTGTAGTTCAGAGGTAGAATGTTCCTGGGTTCAATCCCCAGTAATCCCCACCCTCCCTCCAAAATCATTTTAGTACACAGAGCCCTGGGAGCAGAGCCAGGGACTAGAGCTGAGCCCTCCATGGAGGGCCTGGGCGCCTGACCAGAGCCCCAGCCCAGCGCTTGCAGACTCATCACATCTGTGGCTCTTGCTCACCCTGCGGGTGCTCGGGTCATTCTCTCGGTTCCTGTTTTGACTCAGGGAGACACTGGTAAACAGAGTCGGATGAGTGTGGCAGAGGAGACCACAGATGTTCCCGATTCAAGATCCTTCTCCTTCCATTCCCCCCAAACAAACACAGCGTGGAGAATGGCCACAGGCCCCCTGTCCTGATACCACAGCCTCCGGAGCTCTTTCACTGCCTAAATATAGTCCAACAACCTGTAGTAGAAAGCGCTCTGGCCAGGTGTGGTGGTGCACACCTGTAATCCCAGTACATGGGAGGCTGAGACAGGAGGACTGCAGGTTTGAAGCCAGACTCAGCAATGTAATGAGACCCTCAGCACCTTAGCGAGACAGACCTTGTTTCAAAATTTAAAAAAAACTGAAAGGGATGGGGGTGTAGCTCAGAGGTAGAATGCCCCTGGGTTCAATCCCCAGTACAGAAAGAAAGAAAGAAGAGAGAAAAAGAGGGAGGGAGGGAGGGAAGGAAGGAAGGAAGGCAGGCAGGCACATCTCCCTCTGGCCACATTAGCCCACAACAGCCACTGGGAGTCGCAGCCTGTGGAGGGAGGGGCTCCCGCCTGCCCCTCACAGACTTAGCGTCTGCACATCCCGGCCACAGAGGATCTCAAAAGCCCTTTCTGGGGCCACCAGGGCACCTAATAGGGAAGCCGACCTGCTCTGAGCCTTCGGCCTGTCAGACCTGCAAGACCTCTCTGATCCAAAGCCATGGCAGAGAGCAGGAGGCTGCAGCACTAGCGTGAAGATGCTCGTGCACAAGCAGTGTCCACTAGGTGGCAGCACGCGCCTTCCAAGGCAGCCTCGCCGCACCTCTCCTTTCCTCGGCAGAGGTGGGGTGCGCACACTGTGCAATAAGCTCTCTTTGTGGACAAGGGAGCGAATCAGGAACTGGAGCGGGTTATCAGGACGGTGAAGTATGTTGGTGATTTGTTAAGTGGTTGCATCCAGACAGTGCAAAATGGATCAATGACAACCAAGAAATAACTTTTGAGTGAGAGAGCCCCACCTAAATTTCTTTTCTTTTATCTGTTTTATTCCATTTTTTTTGTGGTACTGGGGATTGCCCTATTTTTTATTCTTTATTTTGAAACAGGGTTTCACTAAGTTGCAGAGGGCCTCATTAAGTAGCTGAGGCTAGCGGCCTCAAACCCGGATTCTCCGGTCTCAGCCTCCCAAGTACTGGGATTACAAGCATGTGCTACCACACCTGGCAAGTTTTATTTATTATGTTTAGTGATTTGGATTAGGGGACAAAGCTATGTTTACCTAGCTGGGTTGCAGTGACACACACCTGTCATTGTAGTACTTGGGAGGCTGAGACAGGATCACAGGTTCAAGGCTGGCCTCAGCAACTTAACAAGACCCTCAGCAACTCAGCAAGACCCTGTTTCAAAATAAAAAATAAAAAGGGCTTGGGGTGTAGCTTGGACATTCTATCCCTAGGTTCAACCCCCCAGCACCAAAGGAAGAAGAAGAAGAAGTAGAAGAGGAGGAGGATGAGGATGAGGAGGAGGAGGAGGAGGAGGAGGAGGAGGAAGAGAAGGAGGAGGAGGAGGAAGAGGAGGAGGAGGAGGAGAAGAAGGAGAAGAAGAAGAAGAAGAAGAAGAAAAGAAAAGAAAAGAAAAGAAAAGAAAAGAAAAGAAAAGAAAAGAAGAGAAGAAGGAGAAGGAGAAGGAGACCGGAGGATCCGGGTTCGTGGCCAGCCTCAGCTACTTAGTGGGGTTCTCCACAACTTAGTGAGACCCAGTTTCAAAATAAAGGATAAAAAATAGGGCCGGGGGTGTAGCACGGAGGTAGAACGCCCCTGGGTTCAATTCCCAGTACTGCAAAAAAAAAAAAAAAAAAAAAAAAGAAGAAGAAAAAGACATACCTGAGTTGCATGTGTTACAACTCAGAGGGACTGTGTCGGGATCCAATATTGTCTTATAAAATTATGAAAGACACAATCCAAAAGATTCAAATATAAGGATCTGCATTTTTGTTCTCAAAATGAATGTCAGTCCTCTGGGAGCAAAATGATGTGCCTCAGATGCAAACACCCTCTCCAGGGGGCTCCCAGGAATGTGCTCAGTGAGACTGGTCGGCGTTCCCCAACTCCGCTCAGTGAGACTAGTCAGTGTTCCCCAACTCTGCCCAGTGACACTAGCCTGTGTTCCCCAACTCCACTAAGTGAGACTGGTCAGTGTTCCCAACTCCCGGGAAGCAGGGGTCGCTTTAGCACGCTGAGCTGCCTGTGAAAGACCCGTCGCCGACAGCTCCGGTCCCCTCTCCAGGTCTCAGTTCCCTTCTCTGTAAAGGTGACCGTGGGACTCTGTTTCCAGGTCCTCTGCAGCAGGGGAATTCTGGGGCGCCATGCATTGCCCATGGAGGTGCAGCAAGCACATTCCCCGAACCTTCTCTGAAACCAGATCTTCCTCAATACCATCATATATTTAGAAAGCTCTTTTTTATAGAAGGCTTGGAAGGGTATACATCAAATTCTTTGGTTATCATCACTGCTGGAGTGGGCGGGACAGTGGTAACTGAAATTAGAACTGAACATCTTCTACACAAAATAACTTTTTTCAAATAAAGACTATAGGGCTAGCAGGGCATGGCGGTACATGCTTGCAATATCTGTCCTTGGGAGGCTGAGCTAGGAGAATGGCAGGTTTGAGGCCAGCCTCAGCAACGTAGTGAGGCCCTCCCCACTGTCGAGAGGAACCCAGCAAAGGCGTCTCTTCACAGCCCTCCCGGTCTCCTCGATGTGTGATCTCAGAAGACACAGTCAAGGCTGACCCGTCACCTCTTCCTGTGTGAGTTCTGCATGTGACGACCCACCTCAGCCTTTTATATCTTGAAATATCACTGCTGCCATCCTATCAGAATGCAACTGCTTAATTGTAAAAAATAAAAATAAACTCAAGCCTTCCTGCCGCATTCTCCGCAGGCACGCCCTTCTAAGGAATGGCGATCAGCTGTGGGCCCCACATTTTAAATCAAAGACAGAGAACAACCGGAGATGTGTTCAGAAAAGGCAGGATGGAGAAGGGATTCCAACTTAGCAAGAATTGAAAACCCTGAAAAATAGTTAGGAAAAAAGCACTTTTTTAATAAAACCTATCCCAGTACTTGGGAGGCTAAGAAAGGAATATCTTGGGTTCGAGGCCAGCCTCAGCAACTCAGCAAGACTCTCAGCAACTTAGCAAGACCCTGTTTC
The DNA here is from genome assembly GCA_004027185.1 of Glis glis. NCBI lineage: Eukaryota > Metazoa > Chordata > Mammalia > Rodentia > Gliridae > Glis > Glis glis. The sequence continues at coordinate 20,916 of PVJS01029428.1, forward strand.
AAAACAATAAAATAAAAGGGCTTGGGGTGTAGCTTGGAGATAGAATGCCCCTGGGAGCCGGGCGTGGTGGCACACGCTTGTAATCCCAGTAGTTGGGATGCTGAGACAGGAGGATCACAGGTTCGCGGCCAGCCTCAGCTACTTAGTGAGGCCCTCCACAACTTAGTGGGACCCTGTTTCAAAATAAAGAATAAAAAACAGGACTGGGGGTGTACCTCGGAGGTAGACTGCCCCTGGGTTCAATCCTCTGTACCGCAAAAAAAAAAAAAAGAATGTCCCTGGGTTCAGTCCCCACTACCACACACACAAAAAAAAGAAAATCAGAGAAAAGGAAAGAAAGCCTAGGCACGAGCTACATCTTTAAATATCTGATGGATTCTCAGGAGAACCAAGAATTCAATTTGTTCTGTGTAACCCTTGGGGTTACAGTGAGTAGAAATCCTATCAAAATCATGTCAATCGTTATATCTAGGGCCGAACTTTCTTTTTCATTTCTTTTTTTTTTTTTCAGAACTGGGGATTGAACCCAGGGGCATTCTACCTCCGAGCTACACCCCCAGCCCTACTTTTTATTCTTTATTTTGAAACAGGGTCTCACTAAGTTGCGGAGGGCCTCACTAAGTAGCTGAGGCTGGCCACGAACCTGCGATCCTCCTGTCCCAGCCTCCCAAGTACTGGGATTACAAGCGTGCGCCACCACGCCCGGCTGAGGCCGTGCTTTCTCATTTCCAGAGCAGTCCACAGGCAGAGCGGGCCTTCCCTGGGAGATTCTGAGGGCCACAGCCTTGCATGGCTGCGTGCCATGTGGCAGGAGAAGTTTAGAATTGTCTCGAGGAATGAGTTCTCAGTTGAACTAAGTAGCCTTCAATTCCCTTCAGATTTTTTAAGGCTTCCAGTGTATCTTGAAAGCTGCCCCTGGCAACATGCAGGACCGTGCATAACTTCTTCTCTAGACATTTTGAAATTTTCTTTCCTACAGCTCAGGGTGCATGTTGTATTTTGTTCATTCTAAATCAGTTTTCCAAGTATGTCCTAACATCTCCGGAACCATGATGCATCTTATAAATGCTCTCTCCTGGTCTTCACCGCTTGCATCCGTCATCAACATGTACAAAATGGCTGAGCACAGCTTGGAAGAACTTTCTGGAGACAACAGCCCTGGCGGCTGCGGGTTGTGAGACAGGAGGGGTGGGTGGGGAATCCAACGAGTTTGTGACATTCCTAAAGCAGAAGTCAAGAGTAAGCAGTCTCCACATGATTGTAACTGCAGCTTGGCGTCGGCCATTACCAGACAGTGACACAGCTGTATTTCCAAAGGACAGCAGTGACACAGAGGTCAGAGGACACGAACGCCGACAAATCTGAGCCAAACGCCAATTCAGAAAAGTCAGGTTTTGAATGTAAGAAAAGTTTTAGGAATGCTTTGCCCAATTGATTTCACTTATATTTCCCTGTTAAGCATCTATAAGAATGATTTAAAGCCGGGTATGGTGGTGCACCCCTGTAATCCCACAATTTGGGAGGCTGAGACAGGAGGATCGCAAGTTTGAAGCCAGCCTCAGCAATGCAGTGAGACCCTGTTTCAAAACAAAAAGAAAAGAAAAGAAAAGAAAAGAAAAGAAAAGGGCATTGGGATGTAGCTCAGGGGTAGCATGCTTCTGGGTTCAATCCTCAGTACCAAAAAAGGAAAAGAAAACCGGGTGTGGTGGTGCATGCCTGTAATCTGAGTACGTGGTGGTCAGAGTGGCTTGGTGTAGGGTGAACAGATTCTGTATGTTGTGATAGGAGAGAGCCTGGGCACCAGAATGGCATGTCATTGGCCAGTGACCAGTGAGGGGCGCCTGGGAGGAGGGATCTGACAAGCTGAGTCTGCATTAGAAAGCTGATCATCAAGCCAGGCGCGGTGGCACATACCTGGAATCCCAGCACCTGAGAGGCTGAGATAGGAAGATTGTGGGTTCAAGGACAGCCTCAGCAACCTAGCGAGACCCCGTTTCAAAAAAATAAAATGGGGCTGGGGATGTAGCTTGGAGGTAGAATGCCCTTGGGTTCAATCCCCAGTATTTACTATTTATTATTAATTAATTAATTTATTTATTTATTTATTTGTGTTGGGGACTGAACCCAGGGGCATTCTACCTCCAAGCCCTACACCCCTGGCCCTATTTTATTTTTTAGTTTGAAACAGAGTCTCCCTAAGTTGAAGAGTGCCTCACTAAGTTGCTGAAGCTGGCTACAAACCCGCAATCTTCCTGTCTCAGCCTCCCAAGTACTGGAATTCCAAGTGTATGCCAACATGCCTGGCTAAGATCCTGTTTTTGTTTTGTTGTTGTTGTTGTTGTTTTGGTACTGGGGATTGAACTCAGGGGCATTCTACCTCCGAGTTACACCCCCAACCCTATTGTTTTTTTAATTTTGAAACAGGGCCTAAGTTGTGGAGGGTCTAAGTTGCTGAGGCAGTCCTCAAACCTGTGATCCTCCTGTCTCAGCCTCCCAAGTACTGGGATTACAAGTGTGCGCCACCACGCCCGGCTTCAAGATCCTATTTTTTAATAAAAACTAAAATAGGGCTGGGGTCTAGCTCAGAGGTAGAATGCCTCTAGGATCAATTCCCACCAAAAAAAAAAAAAAAAAAGGAAGGAAGAGAGGGAGGGAGGGAAAAACAGAGAAAAGAACGCTACACATCAGGGATAGGGGTCTGGCTCAGTGGCGGAGCATTTGTCTAGCACGCATGAGACCTGGATTTAATCCCAACATCTCTCACACACATGAAAAAGGCGGGAAATCAGAGCCACAAAGGCCCTTGTAGACCAGTCCTGTGCTGGAGACTAAGACATACCATCTCGGAATGTCCACTGAGATCAGTCGACTCTATTCTCCCTATCTAATTTTACACTAGCAATGCCTTCCAATGAGACTTAGCGGCGCTTTCACATCAGGAATGCTTCCAAATCTCCATCCAAAATATTCACCAGGCTAAAGTACTTAACAAGACCTTCATCTTCCCATCCTATCCTGCCTTCCCCTATTCATCTCTGCCACCTCCCCCTAAAATACAGCACCCCCAATAAACACACATAATTCTCCCGGCCACCTCCAGCCATTTATAGCTTTACAAACACACCACAGTCTTTCTTTTTTCTTTCCTTTCTTTCTTTCTTTTTGGCGTGTGTGTGTGTGTGTGTGTGTGTGTGTGTGTGTGTGTGTGTGTTACTGGGGATAAAACCCGGGGGTGTTCTCAATCTGAGCTACACCCCAGCTTATTTATTTATGTATTATTATTTATTTATTTCTGTGGTGCTGGGGGTTGAACCCAGAGGCATTCTACCTCTGAGCTACATTCCTAGCCCTTTTTTTTTTTTTTGCGGTACCAGGGATTGAACCCAGGGGTGTTCTACCTCCGCACTACACCCCCGGCCCTATTTTTTTTTGCTGTACCGGGGATTGAACACAGGGGCGTTCTACCTCCACGCTACGCCCTCGGCCCTATTTTTTATACTTTATTTTGAAACCGGGTCTCACGAAGTTGCGGAGGGCCTCACTAAGGAGAGAGAGACAGAGAGAGAGAGAGCTGAGGCTGGCCGCGAACCCGGATCCTTCGGTCTCTGCCTCCCAAAGTACTGGGATTACAAACGTGCGCCACCACGCCCGGCCCCTATTTTTTTTTTATACTTTATTTTGAAACCGGGTCTCATGAAGTTGTGGAGGCCCTCACTAGGTAGGTAGAGAGAGAAAGAGAGAGAGAGAGAGAGAGAGAGAGAGCGTGAGAGCGTGCGCTGAGGCTGGCCGCGAACCCAGATCCTCCGGTCTCCGCCTCCCAAAGTACTGGGATTACAAGCGTGCGCCACCACGCCTGGCCCCCT
>PVJS01029429.1:8570-24874 GCA_004027185.1 Glis glis
AAAAAAAAAAAAAAAAAAAAAAAAAAATTCCACCTCCAGATGACCCATATTAACAACATAGTGTGTATCTTTCCTTATTTTCCTCCTATAGCTTATATAGGAAAAAGATATAGGAAAGAATGTTTAATATTTTACTAGAATGGGTTCATTATACACACTTTCATGAAAACTGTTCTTCTCAGTAGTACCTCATAGAAATTCCTCCAAGTTAAGTCAATGTAAAGGTTTAATGCATAGATCCCCCAAATCAGTGATGCCACAGGGAAAGCTGGGGAACAAGCTGGACTGATCCAGGGCTGGTGGTCATATCCTCCGGTGCAATTGAGGGGCATTGAATAAAAATAAGGGGGTGGTGGAAGCATCTCTTCTGGGCTCTGAGTATTTTTTTCTGAAAATCAGACTGTAAGCCAATAAATTTGGGAATCTATGGAATGTATTCTTTTCAATTATCCTAAAAATTCATTACTATAGATGTAGCAAATGTTTTCAACTTTTTCCCTATTTGTAGACACTTAACTTTGTTTCCATGTTCTGACTAATCTACTCAAAAAATATCTTTCTACCTACATCCTTATTTTTTTGCACTTGCCAAGTTCCTAGTCTAAGATTTTTAAATCAAATGAGGATTTTAATTTTAAGAAATGCCCATCATGTTGCTTTTTAAAAGAATTAAATAACTCATGTTTCCCTGAGTAGTGTATTTGTTTCCATCACCCTCCCTCCATCTCTGCCAACAACAGGTGCTAGCATACTTTTTGATAAATGTGCTAAGTGTTTATCATTATTCCTTTAGATATTTTTAGGTATTTATTCCATTTAGCCTTCCAGATCACAAATTCAGATCTCAAGAATGAAACCCATTTTTAAACTGATCTATTAAATTTTTAATCTTGCAAATTTTGTTTCTGAGTACCATGTAGTCCTTTTTTTCTGTGTCTGCTTTTTTTTGCCATTATTATTCAGGTTTCTATCTGTCTCCTCTAGCAGTTGTGTTTTGATAAGCACCTAATCTGTTTTATGTTCTCTCTGCCTGCTGGGATCTCCTATTTGCATTATCATATTCCTTTCTGGTTTATTGAGACCAGATTCTTGTTATTGAGGGTACCCCATAAGATGTGCTGAAGTTGGCACAACAGATCAAAGCCAGAAAGAAGTTTTCTAGTTCCCCATTTTCTGCCCACTGTACAAGCCTAATCTCAGGTGAAAGGAAGCTTCCCCCTCCCCTTTGAAGTCCTTTATTGACTTCTATGGGGCCATGAAAAGCACCAGAGGAGATCTGTGTCAACTTTATTCCTGCGTGTCCACAACATCTGTTAACCAATCTCTTCCAAGGGCCTATTGTTCTTTCTTTGCACGAGTTCTCAGGACTGCTCTGAGTTCTTGCCTGACCCATGGGAGAGAAAGTTTGTTATCACCTCCCTGCTTCCTTGAATCTCATAAATCTCAATTCCACTTTAAGAGAGACAGATTTATTGGAATTGGGAATAGAAGACAAATATAGTTTCGTTTAGTTACCATCTTTTCAGGATCCCTGCATTCACTATATTTACAAATAACATTCAAACTCCTTACTATGGCCTACAAGGCTCTCTTTAATCTCCTTCCTACCTACCTAGACAAATTTAACTTAGACACATTTTCCCTTGCTCACTTGTCTTGAGTCACAATGACTTTGCTTCTATCCCTCAAATACACTCATCTTACCTAGGGCCCTCACACCTGCTGTTCCCTCCATCTACAAAACCATACCCTTCTCCCCTTGATTATCAGCTCTTCATCTTTCAGGTCTCACTCAGATGTCACTTCTTCAAATACTATCTCCTGAGTCACTTTGTCTCATTGTTTTACATTCTTCATACCACTAAAGACTATCTCTTCATATCATTTAAGACTATCTCAAACTGTCATATTTATGTATTTCTTTCTTGGCATGTTCATTATCTGTTTCCTCCATTGAATCACCAAGAAAATGTGATTCCATCTACCCTGTTCATAGTTTTACTTCATGAGATATTTGTTGAATAAATGAACACTTCCAGTTGCTTTGGAAGAAGCAAAAGAAAAATTTAGAATTAAATTTTTTGTCAATTCCAACAAGTTGCTTTCTATGAGACCTGCCTTTGCCAAAGTAAAAGCCATGGAGAGTGTGATTTATTGTCTGATGATGTGTGAAGGCCCAGTTGTAGGAAGTCACCCATTAGGTTGGAGAGGTGGGGAGGGGAGATGTTCTCAGCAACTTAGTGAAACCCTGTTTCAAAATAAAACAGGGTTGGGGTGTAGCTTGGAAGAATGCTCCTGGGTTCAATCCCCACTACCACACACACACACAAAAAGAAAATGATTCTTATATAAAAATTTCCCTGAGAGAGTTCAACTGTATCACATTTTATACCTGTCATAACATATAACAGCAAAAGTAGAAAAAAACAGATTCTAGTCCAGATATAATAGGGGTCTGCCATAGTACAAAAAAAAATTAGAAACATTCCCTCTAGGTATATTTCTGTTAAGTTTTATTGCATTAATATTCAATAAAAGTCTGCATATGACAGGTAAAACAATGTCAACTGGGTCCTCTGAATTCACCTCCTCAAAGTGAATATTCGACCTTATATGCTATTCCCCATGACCTGGGAAAATATGAACACTATATATTTGATCATATTAACTAATTATTTAATTTTGGTGAACCAAAGAGAATTAAAATGAAACAGATTTGGCCATATGTTGTTAAATGGTCAATCTGAATGATGAGCACATGGTTTGTTATACTATTCTATTTGCTTTTGTGTGTATTTAAAGTTTTCAAAAATGAAAACATAAGTCATTGTCAATTTTACTTTTTAACAGATAAATGAAACATGTCATGAATCCAAACTGAGAAGACAGTATGTCAAATCTCATGTTGTCCAAGTAAGGTATGTATAATAGCCTGAGAGGCACTGTTTTTCTCTTTCACCTCCACATTTCCTCCTCAACAGAATGTTTTTTGTTTGGTGTACACATTAAAGGTTGAAATAAATTTGAATTTGGGGTATTAAAACCACTAGCTCCTCAAATGTGGCAAAAAGTATTTAAGATCTGTTAGAAATTTATTAGACCACAACCAATAATTCTAGCTGATCGTGAGCATCAAATGGAGGTTAAGTGGGTTTGGTTTTTATTTGAGGTCACAAAGTAAAAAGGCAAATCTAAAATTAAGATATCATTTAAAAATAAAAATAAAAAAGAATGAGTAAAATAAGAGAACCATGTATAGAAGTTCTCACCTGTATTGGCAAACTAGAACCAATAGACCAAATTGAGTTCAGAGTTGTATTTTTGGCTTCTACATAGATTCAAAAAATGGATTAAATGTCAAAGACTGGAAATTTCACATGAAAATCAATTTATGGATTATAGCTATAAATGTGAAAATATTGGGCCTACATTCTCATGTGGTAACAACAGACAGAAACTGAGGTTCTGCAATTTGCAGCTGCCCCTAATACACACGAGGTATACATGCATACTTAACCCAAACCATTTTTATTCTTTTACCATTCTGGACCCTGTAGAAATCATACCTTACAGCTTTGTCAAGTGACAAGATGTTTATCCAAACATTACTGAGGAACAGATAATTGAAAATAGATAAGGAAGGAATAAAAAGTTCAAATAGATAGAAGTCTACATTTTTTTAAAAAAAAGTTTATATATTTGAGGGGAAAAGAAGACAAGTCTCTGGGAGAAAAGTCAGTGAGTAATGGAAGTACACAATTTTTTTTCTATCACCAAGCAACAGTTACCAAACTCCAGTTAGCATTAAATTTTCAAGAATTACATACAACCTATTATGTATCCCCATTCAACTAGGTCATGTAAACCCAACAGGATATAATATTCAGAATATCCTTTAATAACCTCATAATAGAGTTAATGGAATTCAATTTTTAAAATATGTATTAATTACTCATCACATGCAAGAAACTGTTCTGAACTCTACTGGGCATTACAAAGTCTTGATATGAATAAAATACTGAGCCAGGCATGGTACTTGTAATCTCAGTACTTGGGAGGCTGAGACAGGAAGATCACAGGTTTGAGGACAGCTTCAGCAATGTAGCGAGACTCTCAGCAACCTAGCAAGACCCTGTTTGAAAACAAAAAATAAAGCCAGGCATGCTGTTACCAGCCTGTAATCTCAGTACTTAGGAGGCTAAGACAGGAGGATCGCAGGTTCAAGGACAGCCTCAACAATGTGGTGAGACTCTCCACAACCTAGCAAGACCCTGTTTCAAAATAAATAAATAAATAAAAATAAAAAGGGCTGAGGGTATAGCTCAGAGGTAGAATGCCCCTGGGTTCAATCCCAATACCAATAAATAAATAAATAAATAAATAAACAAACTATAGCTATTCTCATGAATAACTGATAAACCAACTAGATAATTAAGTAGGTTACTGGTGTCTATAGCTAATATATCTTGAAATAAAAGATATAAAGCAGATAACCTAGGTGCTGAGCTCTCTAGGTTCTAAATCCTAGCAGATTGCAGCTACACAGAGACTAACAAAGTAAACCTACACAGACTTATTACCCCAACAGATAGTGTGAGGGTCTGATTGGGAGTGAAGCTACAAGCAAGGTTAGGAACATGCACTTGAGGGAAACCAGGTAGCTGGCCTGCCTTGGGAGCAAGTATGTTTGTTGTTTGTTTTTTTAAATAAGTTCAGTGAAATGGACTATCACCTCCTTTTGTGCATTATACTAGTCATGTTGCCTCTTGCTATTTATTATCAGCATTGTTAACTATGAAAATGTTATGAGTGAAGTTCTGATTATTATTATTGATGCTATACAGGAGCTAAAGAATTAAGCCTCTTAGGAGCATAATAATTGCCCTTACCAACCTGTGAAGATGTAACTCAGGATAAAATAAACACAAAAGCATGACACTATAATCACATTTCTAATTATTTTTAATGTTATTAGTTCTAATGAGTTCTCCTTAAGAGAAAAGGGGAGAGAACGTTTCTCTGGGAAGAAGAGATAACATTCAAAATAGATTAATAAACCATTCATGCAGAGAAAGCCATTCTAGAAATGCAATAATTTCATATCCTTGTGGGAAAAATTACATGAAATTATAACAAAAAAGTTTCTAAACCTGATTGCTCCACAAAAATAACAATTGCCAACATTTTAAAAAAATCATATCTATTTGGGTGTGTAGGGTATTAAATCTATGCCTATAATCTTAAATTTTCTCCTCCCATATAATTTTAGATTTCTTATTGTTGCATTATAACTATATATAACAGTAGGATTCAATATGATATATTTATACATGCACATAACAATAATTTGGTCAATTGCATTCCCTAGTACCTCTCTGTTCCCTCTCCTCTTCTCTCCACCTGATTCCCTTCCTCTAATCTACTGGTCTCCTTTCTCTTCGTTTTTTTCTCTGGCTTCCATATATGACAGAAAACATATGACCCTTCATTTTCTGAGTCTAGCTTATTTCACTTAACACAGTGTTCTCAAGTTCCACCCATTTCCTAAATATGACATAATTTCATTCTTTATGTTTGAATAAAACTCTATTGGCATATATTTACCACTTCTTTATCCATCTGTTGACAAACACTTAGGTGGTTTCCATAACTTGGCTATTGTGAATTGCACTGCTATAAACATAGGTATGCATGTATTGCTATAGTATGCTGACTAATTTTTTTTAGTATGTTGGGGGGGCTGGGGATTAAACCCAAAGGCCTTCTACTTCTGAGTGACAGCCCCATTTTACTTATTTTTTTAAATGGAGTTTCACTAAGTTGCTGAGGGCCACACTAAGCTGGCCTCAAACCTGTGATCCTCCTGTCTCAGCCTCCCAAGTACTGGGATTACAGGCATGCACCACCACATCTGGCTTGACTTTAATTCTTTTAAATAAATACAGAGAAATGGTACAGTTGGGTCATATGGTGGTTCCATTCCTAATTTTTTTAGAAAGCTCCTTACGGATATCCATAGAAGTTGTAAGAAATTACAACCTCAACAAGAGTGCATAAGTGTTCCTTCCCCCGCCCCCTGCATCCTCACCAACATTTCTTATTATTTGTATTCTTGATGATTGCCATTCTGACTAGAGTAGGATAAAAGCTCAGTACAGTTCTGATTTGCATTTCCCTGATTGCTAAAGTGTTGAACATTTTTCATATATTTATTAGTTGTTTGTACTTTTCTTTTGAGAAATGTGTTTAGTTCATTTGCCCATTTATTAGGGGTTTTGGTGGGGTTTTTTTTGAGTTCTTTATATATTTTGGATATTAATTCTTTGTAAGAAGAGTAGTTGGCAATGCTTTTCTCCCATTCTGTATTCTCTCTCTTCATGCTCTTGAAGGTTTCTTTTGCTGTGCAGAAGCTTTTAATTTGATGCCATCCCATTTATTAATTTTTGGTATTAATTCCTTAGCTTTAAGAGTCCCATTGAGAAAGTCACTGACTCTGCCTATATGTTAGAGTATTGACCCTATGTTTTCTTCTAGCAGTTGCAAAGTTTCTGACCTAATTCCAAAGTCTTTGATCCACTTTCAGTAGACATTTGTGCAAAGCAAGACATTGTTTTATTCTTGTATAAAATGGATATCCAGTTTTCTTAGCACCATTTGTTAAAAATGTTATATTTTCTCCAACATATGTTTTTGTCACCTTTGTCAAAGATCAGAGATGACTATATGTGTGGGTTCATCTCTGTGTTATCTATGCTATTCCATTACTCTATGCATCTGATTTTATGCCAGTACCATGTTACAATAGCTTTGTAATATAATTTAAAATATGGCATTGTGATACCTCCAGCATTGCTCTTTTTGCTTAGAATTGCTTTGGCTATTCTGGGTCTTTTATTCTTCCATATAAATTTTAGGACAGTTTTTTCTAGTTCTGTGAAAATTGTCATTGGTATGTTGATAGGAATTGCACTGAATCTGTAGACCACTTTTGGTAATATAGCCATTTTAACATGAACATGAGAAATCTTTCCATCTTCTAGTGTCTTCTTCAATGTCTTTCTTCAGTGCTCTATAATTTTCATTGTAGAGATCTTTTACCTCCTTGGTTAGATTTATTCCTAGGTATCTTTTTTTTGAGGCTATTATGAATAGAAATGTCTTCCTGATTTCTTTTTCAGTGGACTTATTATTGGTGTAGAGAAAATCTATTGATTTTTTGCATTTTAATTTTGTATATTCTGCTACTTGGCTGAATTTATTGGGTATAGAAGTCTTTGTGTAGAACTTTTGGTATATTCTAAATATAGGTTTATACCATCTACAAATAGTGATTATTTGACTTCTTCCTTTTCTGCTTGGGTCCATTTTATTTTCTTCTCTTACCTAATTGCTGTGGCTAAAATTTCAAATACTAAATTAAAAAGAAGTTGTAATAGTGGACACCCTTGTATTGTTCCTGATTTTGGCTGAAATGTTTTCAGTTTTTCCCCATTTATTATGATGTTGGCATTGGGTTTGTCCAATGTAGCCTGTATAATGTTGAGGTTAGTTCCTTCTGTCCCTAATTTCTTCAGTGTCTTTAACATGAATGGGTGCTGAGTTTTGTTGAAGGATTTTTCTGCCACTATTGAGATTATTATGTTCTTAATTCTATTTATATCTGATGATTTTTGTCCTTAATTCTATTTATGTGGTGAATTCCATTTATTGACTTGTGTATGTTGAACTTTCCCTGTATCCCTGGAATGAAACCAACTTGATCATTGTGTACAGTCTTCTTAATGTGTTGTTAAATATGATTTGCAAAGATTTTATTAAGGATTTTTACATCAATGTTCATCAAGGATATTGATCTGTAGTTTTCTTTCCCTGATGTGTGCTTATCTGGCTTAGGTATCAGAATGATACTGGCTTTACAGAATGAATTTGGGAGTGCCCCCTCCACTTTCTGTTTCATTAAATAATTTGAAGAGCATTTGCAGTAGTTTTTTCTTAAAGATCTGGAAAAATTCAGTTGAAAATCCATCTGGTCCTGGGCTTTTTTTGGGGGAGGTAAGGTTTTTATTGCTGCTTCAATCTCACTGCTTGATACTGATCTGTTTGGATTTTCTGTATCCTCTTGGTTCCATTTTGGTAGGTTATATGTGTCTAGAAATTTATCCAATTTAGTTGCTAATGATCCTCTGGATTTCAGTGATGTTGGTGGTGATAACTCCTTTTTCATCTCTATTATTAATTTGGGTCTTCTCTGTTTCTATTGATTAGCTAAGGTTTATCAATCTCATTTATTTTTTTAAAGAACCTACTCTTCGTTCACTTGATCCTTTGGTGGTTTGTTGTTGTTGTTTATTTAATTTTCTATTTCATTAACTTTGGCTCTTATCTTAATTATTTCCTACCTTCTAATGGTTTTGGACTTGGCTTGTTCTTATTTTTCCAGGACCGTAAGATGCATAATTAGGTTGAGATCTATCTGATTTTTTTTTTGTAGGCAGGCACTCATAGACTTTTCTCTTAGGAACACCTTCATAGTATGCCAGAGATTCTGATATGTTGTATCTCTATTCTGGTTTGAGTCTAAGAATTTTTAAATTTCTCCTCTGATTTCTTCTATGACTCATTTGTCATTCAAATGTATATTGTTCAATATTCATGTGTTTTCCAGTTTTTTCTTTCTGTTGATTTCTAATTTCATTCCATTATAATTTGATAAGATTAGGAGTTATATTGATTTTTTTATTTATTAAGACTTGCTTTGTGTCCTAAAATATAGTATATTTTGGATAAAGTCCCATGAGCAGCTGTGAAGAAAGCCTGTTGAAAGCTTAATAAAGCTAAAGGAACCATTAATTCTATCTTGGTCAGGGCCTTTGCACTTGTTCCATTGTCCTGGAACATTCCTCCCCCAGATCTCAGCATAATCCATCCTTCTTTTCATTAGGGTCTCACTTCTTTGTGAGTGTGTAGGAAAAGGGACTGGGGATTAATCTCAGGGGCTTTCTATCTCTGAGCTACACTCCCAGCCTATCTATCATCTATCTATCATCTATCTATCTATCTATCTATCTATCTAATCTGTCTATCTATCATCTATCTATTTATTCATTTATTATTTTGAGATAGGGTCTTGCTAAGTTGCCAAGGCTGACCTCAAACCAGCTATCCTCCAGTCTCAGCCTCCCAAATACTGGGATTACAAATGTGAGCCATGGCACCTAGTTTAGGGTCTCACTTCTAAGAGGCTTTTCCTGAAGCTGTCTTCCTACGAGAATATAAACAGCATGAGAGCAGGGACCATTTGTTTGTTTGTTTGTTTGTTTGTTTGTTTGTTTGTTTTTGGTCACCATAACTATTTTATTACATTGAGATAATTAGGAGCAGTATAGTTCATGACAAAAAATATTAGAAATTTCAGATATAGCACATACTCCTATAAATATTTAAAAGTTCATTTTAATTAAGAGTGGTCATTTTTAAATTTAATGTTTGATATGACCAACATTCCTAGGTCAGTGCCACCAAATGATGGACAACAACTGGATGACACTGCATATGTCCCACAAAAAAGCACAATGTACAAAATGTGCATGTTTCAGTTTATACTATACAAAAATAGTCAAATACATTCCAGGTAAACATGGTACATTAAGAAATAGTACTAGTAAGAAATTGGTACTCAAAGGAAAAAATGAAAAAGTATTTTCAACATGAAAACACAAGACAGTGGAACTGGAAACTTCCATACATGTAACCCATTTAGCTCTAGTGAGGTAGGGGTTTGGAAACCTTGTGTTTTCATAAGCTGATATAGCTCTGGCACCTAGAACTTTTTCTGGCATGTTGTTTGGACTAATATACATTTGTTAAATGAATGAATGAATGAATAAATGGAAAGTTCAGGAACAGAAAGGAAAATTGCCTGTGGCAAAGAATTAAAAACATTTGTCCTATAAAACTACAAATTATTTTGTGAGTCAAGAGAAGGTAAAAGTCACATAACTTTTAGTTCATATGTCCAGTGATAAAGATTATCCTAGGACCCTAGTGACATCAGAACAAGAATTTGTGTTTATATTTAGTTTGATTTTAGAGTGTTATTTGACCCAGAAGAAAAGTTCAGAGTGACATCTGTGGTTTGAAAAAATATTTTAAATAAACAGAGTAATATGATATATCCTGTCTATTCTATAAAGAACAAAGAGGTTGCCCTACAGATCAGGCAAGAGAAGATTTTGAGAAACACAAAATCAATAAAGAGATGAGAATACTTAATAAATTGACATGTGACTACTAATGGCTTAATGCTATACAAAGGAAATGAAAATAATACATTTATAGCCCCAAAAGGAAGGGCATCTGATACACATAGACCCTAAACATAAAACATAAAGTGATAAGGGGTAATAAAGAAATTAGAAAACTCACTTATTTTAAATTATCCTAGAAAAGTAATTGAAATAATAAAGCATTATAGGAACTGAGAAAATCCTGGACCTTGGCTATGGTTTCTATTTTGGCTCTCAAGTGTTATGAAAGTTTGAGTGGATGTTTTTAGGATCTTCTTAAGTTACACAGAGGTCCAGGTAGTTGTTTCAGATGTACAAATGCAGAAAAATGCGTAGGAAGAGTTAAAGAGGCACAGAAATAGAGAGTACAGCAGAATAAACATTCTATCAAATCAACAGTAATTATCCCCTTGCAATTATGGCTTATACATTTCCATCTTCAAGTAAAATGACAAATAATTCCAGTTTAACATTTTTGCTCTGTCTTGATTTCCAATGGGTGAAAGACAACTGGCCCACTACTACAAATTATCCCTCAATTTTTAAAAAAGCCAAAATAATAAATGATTCTCTCATTTACCTGTTTCTTTTATTATTTTCTATTAGCCCTTCCTGCAGAATCCATAGTGGATTCATAATACATAGGTACATTTATATTAATAAATCATTTTTGTTTAGTAATGAGATTTTCAAAATACATCTATATTCATTACAAGATACATAAAATCTATAATGACGTTTATAATAATCCAGCAAATAAGATAATCATCCACACTTTAGTGATGAGCAAACTCAGGTACAGAGAATGCAAATAGATCACTGTAGTCAAGGAGTTAGCAAATAGGAGATCTAAAATACAAACTCAGTTCCCCTGAATCTACATCATACTCTTCACACTGTTCCAATGTGACCATAAAGTTCCTTGGGAGGAACTGGAAAGTAAACAAAGGATAGAATAATTCTACTTTGATGTTATCTTAACCTCTTCTTGTTTAGAAACTCCCTACTCCTCCCACTAAGAGCTATAGTGGCTCAGTAATAAAAGCATAATTTGTCTGTTTATGTTTTGCAGCCAAGCCAAAGGGAAAGTGGTAATACATGCTGTGCTGAAGTTTAAATCCTGTTACAAAAATAATGCAGCAAAATTTTGGGACAGGGTTGAAACCATTTTACGAGAGAAAGTAACGGGCCAAACTGGGTCATTAGTTATAGATGCTTCCTCATTTAAATTTTCAGGTAAGAATATGTATGGTATAGAATGATTTTCATCTTTTAACTTGAATATGGTGTTATGTCATGGAAATGAAAATAGCATCCCTTCCTTTAAATATTATTTCACATAAAATGATAGCTACTTTAGCCACTATTAAAGTAAATGGGGACCCAAATAACATTTGTTTGCAAAACAAGACAACAAAGTGGCCTTAAACTCATGGCTTATGATATGAACCATGATGCCACCTTCAGGTCAGGTGTCTCAAGAATCTAGACTCCTAAATTCCAGAAATTTTGGATCCTCTTTAACATCAAACTTACTCTTTGATATGCCTTTAATGGAACTTGTCTCTCTCACCATTGCTTATCATCTAATTCTTATTCTTGCTCACCTAACAAAACTGTGAAAGCTTCTAAAAGGCGGGGACAACTGTTCTATTCCTGAAATAGGAACATATCTCAGATCTTGATCAAAAGTACAGCCAACAGGGGGCTCCGCTATTGGTTCTCTGCTAAAAAGGGCTAAACTAAGCTGGACTATCAATTCTCTGATACAATAAATTTGACCAAAGGCAGAAAAGTATTGCTACCCTTATTGCAAGGATCAAAAGGTTTAGGGAAAAAATAATATAGGCCAGTCATTCACCTGAATGGAACACTCAAAGGATCAAAAATCAAAACCTGAACATGCTTCTCCTGGATAAGAAGCAATGGAATTGTTGAAATGTGACTCTTCTCAGATTATTAGATTTTCTCCCTTAGAACCTCCCTTCTGACTCAGCTTACCCTGTGTGTAGTAACAAGAGAGAGAGAGAGAGAGAATAGGCTTCCAACTTAAAGAATTTGACTCCAAAAATATAGTTTTAGAAACTCACATACTAAAAACATGAACTCAAATGTAAAGAAAGAACATTATATTCCCAGAATTCTTCCAAACTTTAAGAACATTATGTACAATCCCAGGAAAACAAACATTTTGGGGGCCTCTTCCAGATATATGATTTTCCCAGTAATTTTGTCAAAATGCCATCGTACACTTTCATAAAGAGCAGTGCCTGTTAAATGTAACCTGTATTTTGTCCTAACCTCTATGTGTGGTTTAGAAACTCCCTGTCCCTTCCTCTTCACCCATCATCAGAAGCTAGTTGACTCGTAAAACTGACTGGGGTTTCATGAGTACAGGAGCAAACCCAGCAGCTGACAAAGACAATCCTCCAAAACAATGCTGGGCTTGATGTAAGGCTCACATTCTGACAGCTCTCACCAAATGAATTGTTAATCTTCATCGTCACCAGGTAAATGGATCTGTGCCACAGGGAACTGTGAGGTTGATTTAGGCAGGCAAAGTTGACCTTATTGAATATCCTGACCTTCTTAGCTGACTGGTTGATTCAGTTACTTAGCACCTGCACCTAAATATAGCAAGGTTGTGAATTGTATTTTCATACAAGCTGCTTAACATAAAGGAAAGCCACTACTTCCTATGGCTCTGTCTTAGACACCACTGGTCAGTACTATTAACTATAATAAGTAGCTGAATATAGTGCCAGTGTCCTATACTGTAATGCCTAGAAAACGATGGTTAGGATCATGGATTCTGTTATGAAGTGGTTTTACATTTGAATCCCAGCCTTCTATATATTAGCTGTTTGGCTTTGGAAAACTTAACACTTCTGTGCCTTACCATCTCATCATGGGAATGATGATAATAATTTTTAAAAAATATTTCATATGGTTGTTGTGAGAGCTCAAAGACAGAATATATTATATAAAGCACTTTTAAAAACACAACTAGTACAAAGTTTCATTAAATGTTGAGTTTCTATTAGGAGAAAAAAATCACTCAAAATATGTATCCTATGGACTGTGGATTTACAAGTCAATTTGATAGATAGACTATCATTTTTATTAATAGTTCTGTCCCTAACTTCCCCCTAAACTCAGACTGTTCTATGGGTGAAGGGGAGGAAGTAGAAACATTTCTAAGGAAGAATGCACTCTCAAAACACTGGTACAGTATGAGCAAGCTCCTGCCCAAAACAAATCAGTTTAACAGAGTCTTAGTTTCTTCATTTTTAAAAAGTATATTATGGTGTCACATACTTCATGATGATTTTTTTCTTAGAATAAGTAAGGACATACATCTAAAGCATTTAGCATAGTACCTGCATAAAACAAATACTCAATAAATACTAACCAAGATATCTCTCTCTTTCTCTCTCTCTCTCTCTCTCTCTCTCTCTCTCTGTCTCTCTCTCTCTCTCCATATATATATATATATATATATATATATGAATATCAACTCTATATATATAGAGAGAGAATGCACTCTCAAAACACTCTCTCTATATATATACATATATATATAAACTCTCTCTCTCTATATATATATATATAGAGAGAGAGAGAGAGAGTGTGTGTGTGTGTGTGTGTGTGTGTATGTCTGTCTGTGTGAGTGTGTGTATACTCCTTTGTGTGTATATATATATAGAGAGAGAGTATATATATATAGAGAGAATATATATATATATACATATATATAGAGAGTGTGTATGTCTGTGTCTGTGTGTGTATACTCCTTTGTACTATATGTATATACACATATATATTTGCACAATATATATCTATGTGTATGTAGATATAGATATAGATATAGATATAGATATAGATATAGATTGTGCAAAGGAGTATGTTCCTAGCCATCACTTTTATTCTTCTGCTGACTGAATACTTGGATGTTCATTGCCCAACCAGTTGAATCTTAGGGGATATATATACATGCTTTTTATATATGGATTCAAAGCAGGGCAAGAAGCCCATTTAAAGAGATTTTACAAGCCTCAAGGATGAAAATTATTGCTCTTGTAGAAATAAAAAGTTAATCAAGTAAAATGTCTATTAACATTTCAGCACTTAATAATTATACCTAACTCAGAAAAATTATCTTATATAACTCTTGGTTATTATAATACTAAATCATGACTAGGAAAATGTCTAAGGCATCTATTACTCACTTAATTTACTAATTCATTCATTGAATAACTTCTGATTGAACACTGACTATGGCCCAGGATATTTGGGTAAAATTCTATCTTACTATTTATTTTATTTATGCTAATATTAAATTCATTTTCTTTTTCTATGCAAATATCAAAGGATAAAAAATTTACATGAGGAGTTTTATTTCAATAATTTTAAAAATTTCCCATGAATTATTAAGACTAAAAACCAAAATCTCACAGAATTTCCATTTAGTAGTTGTATTCTCTATAAATGCCATATGTATTAAGTCATTTATCCCACATTAGTATCAAAATCAGGAATAGTGTAAATAAGTTTAATAGTGTAAATAAGATTTATGGTCCAGAGAAAGTGCATAAAAACACATTATTCATTGTATAGTGAACATTTAGAATACTTAAGATTTGGAAAAGACCTTACAGATCTCTAGTATGGTTGCCTTGTTTGATAAATAAAATCAAGATTCAATGAAGTAAAATGATTGATACTAAGTCAAAAAACAAATAATCAGCAGATCCAAGGCTTGAATCCATGTCTTCTGATTCTAACTGCACTGTGTGTTCTCTACACTTTTCTCTGTTTCTGTTTTTGTAGTGCCGAGGACTGAACCCAGGACCTTGCACATGCTAGGCAAGCACACCCCTAGCTTTTTTTTTTTTTTTTTGAGGAAGGGTTTGCTAAATTGCCCAGGTTGACCTCAAACTTGCAATCCTCCTGCTTGAGTCTACCAACTAGTTGTCTCTACACTATTTCTATGAATCAGTTTGGAACTGATGGCTGTGTGAAAAATCTGCTGAAGCTACAAATTTCAAGTGGGGGAAAAAATCAGCCTTCTTTTTCCAAGTTTGTAGTTGATCATTCAAAATCCAAATCTTTTAAACTGTGCCCTCAATTTTTAGCATAAATGAAGAAAGGATGTAAATCCACATCTAACTTAAGAATTATTGAGAGGAGATAAAATAAAATATTTCAAAATACCAAGTTTAATAAACAATTATGAAGTAATTATACAAATGCCTTGATAGGCACTATAAGGAATTCAAAGATTATTCTCTCTCAGCAAAAAGCTTACTTGCACTTAAACTTACACTAACAGTTAGTGCATATGAAATGAGAGGCATAATTAGTATTGTTATTTAACAAAACATTTTAAGATTTTCTAGTATAAACCATGTGATGTGGACTGGAGCTAATGCCATCATCATTTAGTAAGTCAAACGACAGCAAATGAGAACAGCTGTAAACTATTTTCTGTAGACAACAAGCCCAAAGCCCCATGTTTCTCATTCCCCGGTCTCTACATCTTTATCACTTTGAGCCAATAATCCCAGATGAGATCAGAAACACACCTCTCATGAAAGCCCATTCTTTTCCTGAAGAGCACTTCTCTCAACTCCTATCAGATCACATTCTCCATAAAAGCAGAGGTCACATCCATTTTTACTGTTATATCTCCAGAGCCTAGCACATACCCGGTATAAAGCAGGTATATAGCAGTATAAAGTTGCTTGATGAATTATGGATTTCATGATATCAAATCTGCAATTGATAATTGTGATAGAAGGAGAGAATATCAACTCTCAACTAAGGTTCTTCAAGAGAATGAAGCCCTAAAGAAAATGGCGTGGTGACTATATTTTCAGTTCTTCCAAAGGGGATACATAGTACTGTTCCAGGTGCATAGAAAAGAAGTTTGTTTGTTACATAAAATGACTACCCTAGGACTTTAGAACTAAATTCTCTTGCAGAATCCCAATTGGGGAGGGCTTATAGCAAGTGTGA
>PVJS01029430.1:0-24771 GCA_004027185.1 Glis glis
AATCCACTGAGAAAGAAATCCAGAAAACAATCCCATTCACAATAACTTCAAAACCAATCAAATACCTAGGAATAAACTTAACCAAAGAGGTGAAAGACCTCTACAATGAAAACTATAGAACACTGAAGAAAGAAATTGAAGAAGATCTTAGAAGATGGAAAGATCTTCCCTGCTCTTGGATAGGCAGAATAAATATTATTAAAATGGCCATCCTGCTAAAAATGATCTACAGAGTCAATGCAATCCCTATCAAAATACCAATATCATTTTTTGCAGAGCTAGAAAAATCAGTCATTAATTTCATATGCAGAAACAAAAGACCCAGAATAGCCAAAGCAATTCTCAGCAATAAGAACCATGCAGGAAGCATCACAAATCCTGACTTCAAATTATACTTCACAGCTATAGTAATAAAATCAGCATGGTATTGGCACAAAAACAGACACATAGACCAGTGGAACAGAATAGAAGATACAGAAACAAGTCCACAAACTTATAGCCAATTGATTTTTGACAAAGGTGCCAAACACATACGTTGGAGAAAGGACAGTGTTTTCAACAAATGGTGCTGGGAAAACTGGTTATCTACCTGTAGAAAAAATGGAGCTGAATCCTTACCTCTCACCCTGTACAAGAGTCAACTCGAGATGGATCAAAGACTTGGAAGTTAGACCAGAGACTGTGAAATTATTAGAAGAAGCCATTGGTCCAACACTCCATCATATAGGCACAGGTAGAAACTTTATCACCTCATTTTATTAGGTGCTTTCCTATAGCCTTTATTTTGATCAGATCTTCTTTTCAGAGCTACTTAGAATAATTCACTTTCTTCTGTATTATTTTTGCTTGATCTAAGAATATTTAAGGTGATCAATGGCAGGAACTAGTTGACTATATCATATATTTTGCAGGATTAAATATCAACCTTATATTTCTGGTGGAAACATTGAATGTGTGCCTATAATTACTAAAGTTCAATGGTAAATGAGTAGTAAGTTATATTCCCTTATGCTGACAGTAGTAGTTATCTTTGAATAAAAGCAGATTCATTCTTTTTTGTTTAGTCATATAAAAACTCTTATATGAGTGCTATCTTGAATGAGGAATTATACAGAAAGGGGGTTAAAGTAATTGATAAGATGTCACTATGAAACTTACTTTATAGAGGAAAGTTTCTTTGTCAAATAAAATAACTTTGGGGAAAACACATGGGATATTATAAATGTTTTATAACTGTACAGGAAGCTGAGGATTTCCTGTTAGGGTTCAGGGAAGGGATTTCATCTGTCTCCATCCTAACTAGCTCTGAAAATACCTGCTGCCTGTTAGTGGTGTATATTATTGGGGAACAGGGATTGTTTTCAGGTTATCTATTCAGGGAGTGGTATTGGAGAATCCATAAGGAGAATGAATATACAAAGCAGATGGGCAGCAGTAGCTGTTTTGATTACCCCATAAAAATTTTTAGAAATTCAGTTTCAGTAATATAAGGTGAGGTAGATATTCTTCCCAGGAAATGGAATTGGCCAAACTTGAGTAGATTAATTGACTCTTAGGTACATGTGCTAGAGTTCTTGAATGAAAGAGGGACAACCCAAAAGAGGCAATACAGATATTTGTCTTATATTGTAGACTGGCTGAGTAGCAAGAGTAGTTTATCTCTGGAAGACTGGATTCTAAACGTGGCTGACATTGAGATTAAGTGGATCCCACTAGACTGGAGTGAGATAGAAATGAAGGTTAGAGTTTGCGAGTGGCTATAGATTACTAATAAGTATATCTGCATCCTCTTAGGGCATGAGCAAATAGGAACCTCAAATTTTTGGTGGAGGGCATTTTTTTTTTTATATTTTGCCCTTTATAAAAAATTTCAAAGTAGTTGTCATGGGATATGTCAGGATATTTGGAAGCTATTTCACAATCAGACTTTTAAAATTCCAGACAAGGAAGGGAGCTTCATGTTTTCTAAGCTTTGTGTGCTTCCAAAGAAGTTATACTATCTCTGACAGTGTACAAGTTTGTATTTTGGGAAGAACACAATGACTATGGTACCAAATATGCTTCTACTATTATCTAACCTTAATCTATAAATTTAGTGAGCAGTAGAATACTCATTGATTTATTATTCATATTAGTCCAAAGTTTATATTTGTCACCTAAAGCAATTCAAATATGTGAATGTGACAATGTCAGTTACTTTTTTTATTGCAGGTAATCAGTAATCAATAACAAACTGCATTTTTTCCTCTTTCTATTCTTTTTCACCTTTTCCCTTCATGCCCTTTTTTTCTCCTTCATTCCTTATCGTTGCTAACATTCCAAACATGCCAAATCTTTCAGCCTTGTATCTATTATTTAAGGTTCAGTGCATAAAATAGAAACCCTTCTACTTATTTTAAGCACAATTAAATTTAATGCAGAGAAGTAGATGCTTAAAAAATCCTTGGAAGGCCTGGGGATGGCACAGACAGGGGAACCATCATTCTACCAATAATCTGAAGTGTCTCAATCTGGCTTCAATCCACAGAGGAAGAAGATGCTAAGGCCACTGTACCCACTGAGATCGGCCAGGAGAGCTTTTCAAAGCCCAGGAAGCTGGCTACTACATGCTGAGATGTGGAGTCTGGTCAGCTGTGTTTTTTGGGTCTCATCTGATTGCTTGCATGAATGAATAGCAGCAGGAAGCAGGAGATGGCATCTGCCTGGTGTCCGCCTTCAAAGACTTGTATGTTTGCAGCTGATTAGGAGACCTTACTTGAATCCAGACTGTGTTAGTCAGCTTCATGTAGCTGTGACAAACAAAAAAAAACTGAGCAAAACAATTTAGAGAAGGAAAATTTTATTTTGGCTCACAGTTTTAGAGGTTTCATTTCATGGTCTGATGGATCCATTGGTTTGGGTCAAAGGTGAGGCAGAACATCATGAAGGAAGGACATGGTGGGGAAAAGGTGCTCAGCTCATGGCATCCGGAAAGCTGAGAGAGAGAGAGGGAGAGAGAGGGAGAGGTTTGAAACAAGACATACCACCCAAGGGCCCCAAGGAACCACTCCTTCAACTAGGTTCCACCTCCTACAGTTCTCAATAATGCCTTCAACTTATTTGTCCACCAATGTGATGAGAGACGTCATGCTCCAATCACTTCCCCAAAGCCCCACCTCTGATCATTGTCCAAATTTGTGTTTTCATAGCATATTTGCTGTATCATTAGGTCAATTTCTATAACTTAGGGAAGAAATACATTATAGTGTTAAAAATTAGAATTTATGCACATGAATAATTACTTCTTTACTATGGACCCAAAGGTAAATATTTTATTATTTTATTAGATTATTTATTCTAAATATGTGTTGCTTGTTAAATAACATTTATGTCTACTGAAAATGTGTAATTATTAAGTGATTAATATGATCTAAAGTATATAAATATCCTTGAATGCTATACTTGCTTCTAAAGTATTTTTAAAAATTATGAGATGACATTTATTAATCAGGCAAAATTTCTTTCATATCATATATGTAACATCATGGACTTAAGTATTATCTTACTTTTTCACAAATCAGCAAAATTTGTTTAAAAATGAATGATTAAAAAAAATCACCAGGAAGGAATCATTTCATTATGGAAGCAACACAAATCATTCTTTTAGTCACTTTTATCAAAATTTTATTTTGTACATACTTTGTGTATTGGCCAATATCACCCTATTTTCTTGTAAAAATTAAACTTGATTTCAAAAGAAGAAATAAAATTATGTCCACCCTAATTATAATTCCAACACAGTTTTCCCTTAGTTTTTTAAACTGAAAGCTAGATTATTTCTTTTCTGTTTGGTATCTCTATTGACTCACAGTATTTTTTCCATTTGGTCTCCCTGCCTCTAGAATAAAATGAGTTTATAAAACTAATGTTTAATCAGATAATCTAATAACATGTCCACTTTTCCCTTTGGATGAGTCTCTTTTCTCTCCTTGAAGCACATCCTCTTATCGGAATCTGGGAAGCTGTGTTGTCCCTTAGTTCTGAATGCTGCACCCAAGAGTCTGATGTTGTATTTACTGCATGAACAACAACTTAATTAAGTGTTGCTTTAGAAACATCACCAGAGCTTTGTTTCTGGTGTTGCACTCAGGCATGTATCACATTGTTTTGACACATGCATTGGGAGATTTGCTTTGTAGTTAGTCATGTTTTTGGAACACTACTAGTAAAGACAAAAAAAGGAATAATCCTAGTGGCATATCAGGGAGAATGCTCTCAGATACCCCCAAAATGACTATATAAGACAGGATGAAGAGCACAATTTTCTTCTGAGATCATTTTCTCTGAACCTTATTTTCTCTTTTGACATCAATGGCTTTAAAACAATTCTTTCCCCCCACTATTTTAAAGATTAACAAAATCGACTCTGAAGAGACATTTTCCTTTCATATTTCCATATTTATCTCCCTGAAATACAGATTTATATATTTAAAATAATTTGATATTTTTACTTAGACTATGATTTATCATAATAAAACAATATTTTAAATAGTATTTTGTTGTTGTAAATTAGGAAAATCATTTTCACACTCCTCTTTAAAAAGGTAAATACATTTAGCTTCCCTGTTATGTTCTGGAAATTGAGAGGAATTAAATGCATCAGTCTCAAAACACGTGGACCTCATGTTAGAGATTTTAAAAATTAATTCAATTGTTCACCAAAGATCCAAAAATTTGAAAAAAGGGAAACTACTAACTAAAAAGGAAGGAGAGATTTCTTCAAAGACAGCTAAGGCTGGAGTCTCTAGAAAAAGTGATCCAAATGATTCATGAAGGAAACTGCCCCAAAGGGGACACAGTATTAAAGATCTAAAAGATGAAGAAAAGAAATTAATTATTTTTAAAAGTTCTCTCACGTTCTTTTTATCTCAGTCATAGTCCCTCTTTAAGTCCAATGATAAATGACTGTGACTAAACAAATTCTTACCAGACTTTGTTTACCTAAAAAGTAGGTTAATATTGACCTTTAATTCCTAATTAAGGCACCCAATTTAAAAAAGTTTCTTAAGCTTCTCTGGAAAGAGAGGACCACACAGGGCAACCTTACTTTAACTGCTGTCTATGATTTAATGATCAATCATGTCTACTTAATTAGTAAGCCAAATCTATTCTAAAATTTCATATATGTTTATGAAAAGCTTATTTACATTAATGTTTTGTTATTTAATATGTGATTGGGTAAATGTATGGGTATGTTAGGATGTATGTTTAAGTGTATGTGTATGTGTATTGCATTATAAAACATCCTTATGTTCTAAATTAGCACTTTATCTCATAATTTCAAAGGTCAAACAGCACTAGATATTATGTGACAATGCTTTCCCAAGCTAGAAGGATGAAGTAGCAATGGAAAGCTTTTCCAGAATGTGACAGAAACTGGCCAAGAATTAAGCAAGGTAGAAATATATATACTGTATATATATATATTTAACTGTATATATACAGGTACTATACTGTATGTATATACAGTATAGTAACTATGACTGAAATTAAATAAATAGTCCAAACTTGCGTTCCCAAATGGCCCTGATCTCAGAATGTTGATTCAAATTGTATTGCACTTTCAATGAATAGAAAATTCTCCTGTTATATAAGCTACTCCAGACTAAGGAAGATGTAAAAGAATTATTTCCTCATGGTTTTACAATCTATGATACCATACTAACAATACTTATAATAGAAATTAGAAATCAGCTCCACTGGGTCATTTCTTAAGGTATTGTTCCTCAGGTCCAACGCACCTTTCAATATTTTTGTGTTGTTGGAGCCAAGCTTCTGAAAACAACATTTCTCTTTCTTTGGTGGCTGCCTATTAGTTTTAAACAGCAAAAGGTGTCGAAGGAGAACTGGAGGGCAGGAGGGAGAATGAGAATCTTCGCCCTGTTCTGCTTCTTTTTCTTTCTTTAGGATTAAAGGTGAGGGCCTTTTGGGAATGTTTTCCTAAGAAAAAACAGACCCTGTGGGGTGAAGGCAAGGATCATGATGGACTTATAAGGATCAAGAGGAAGAGGAGTTAAGAAGACAAAGAAACCATTACAATAATATAGGTGTGCTTAAGGAGGGTAAATTATATATATATATATATATATATATATATGTATATATATATATATATATATATATATGTAATTCATCACTTTATAATGTAATGGAAAAAATCAGATTCTTTTAGAAGAATTCAAAAGTTTTTTTGGTAAGGTCAATATCCATTCCCAATGAAAAATCCTAGCAAAATAAGAATAAATCATCATAATTGAATGAATAATTTTTCATAGTAATAGCCAACTTTAGATAAGCAAAGAAACCTATGTATCAATCCCATAGGCTCAAAGGGATGCCAATTTTATGCACTTTTATCATTACTGTTTATTATCCTGAAGTTAACTGTACAATGAAATTAGAAAACTAAATTAAAAACTTAGATATTAGGAAAGAAAGAAAATATTTCCATTATTTGATAATGTTATGAATATTTGCCTGGAAAAACTTGTAGAAATTTTATATTTCTGGATATAAAAATAAATCTTTTTTTTTTTTTTTTTTTTTTTTTGCGGTACTGGGGATTGAACCCAGGGGCGTTCTACCTCCGCGCTACACCCCCGGCCCTATTTTTTGTACTTTATTTTGAAACCGGGTCTCACAAAGTTGCAGAGGGCCTCACTAAGGAGAGAGAGAGAGAGAGAGACAGAGACAGGGAGAGAGAGAGCGAGAGAGCTGAGGCTGGCCGCGAACCCGGATCCTCCGGTCTCTGCCTCCCAAAGTACTGGGATTACAAGCGTGCGCCACCACGCCCGGCATAAAAATAAATCTTACAAATGTGTTAATTCTTTTCCAAATTAATTTATGACTGCAAAGTCACTCAAATAGAATGTTAATTGTGTTTTTATAACTTAGCCAAAAATTCCTAAAATAATTCTGAATTCATTTTGAGCGAATCAATCAATAATTATTATAAATTTAAAAGTATGATAATAATGGTATTACCTTCACTGTCCATAAATTTTAAACCTTCAATTCTTTAAACATTCTTTACTTGTTCTTTAGGAGAATGAAAGGTCACTGGAATATTTTAGAAAAATATTTTTTTAAGATAAAAGTGGCCTTTCAAATCAGTGACAAAGTAATGATGTTTTCAATTAACTATAGGAAGCTAAAATTTTTTTAAAAATCAAAATTGCATAGCAGTCTCATGATATATTAACATTAGTATATTAGTATTAAGATAGTATATTAGTATTAATTTTAGATGATTAAAAAGAGCAAACATTTAACTCTTCCAAATAACATTTAAATCAATGTGTTATTCTATGAATTTATAAATAAAATATTATAAAATAAAATAGACTTGGATAAAAAGCAGAATGAGATTAGAACATATATAAGAGAAAAATAAATATCTAAAACAAATCAGTTATGAAGAGACCTATTTTATTTCTAGATGTGCAAAAGACATAAAGAGGCAATTCCCAACAGAAAGAGAGCAAAATTAATGTAGTATAGAGAAACTACATAATGTTATGGCACAAAATAACTCCAAAATTGCAAAGATTCAAGTGATAAAGCTTTCTTGCTCTCATATTACATGTAATAGCTTAAAGCCAAAGGGAACTTATTTCTTGCTTGAGTTAAAGATCAGTTGGGGGACGGCTGTGTGTCCTCTCCATTCAATGAACTGACTCCTAAGCCTTCTACCTAGAAATGGCATCTTCATGTCTGTTTATTTCATTGGTCAAAGCAAGTCACATAGCCACCTATGTACATTTCTATGTGTTTTTTTTAGCCAATTCTGAGTAAATGGAGCAATGTTTATAAATGACTCTACATTTTCTTTTTAATTTGATTGATCAGAACAAAGTGAACTCAGAAAGAGATAAAGCAGTTATATTTTTCTCTTTATTTTTGATAAATTTAATTATAGAAGTAGACACATCAGGAAAGAAAAAGAAGATTTTTACCACCATCCAAAGAAGGTGAAAATAATTTAACTGACAGGAACCAAAAATAGTTCCAAATTTAGAAGTTCCTATAGAATAAAGGATTAAGTGACAGAGTAAAGCATAAAAACTTTATATTCATCTGGTTTGCTAAATTGGAATATATGAATCAATATTTTAATGTTCCTTAAGAAAAAGTATACAATATATTTACCAAATAATAAATGTTAGAAAGAAAAAATTGTGATTACAAATGAGATTTTTCATCAAATTGCTCATAAACTATTATCATTATTTAATGCATCATTAATAACTTTTACCTTATTAACAGTCTGCATCTTTTGAATCTCTTCTTTAAAGTATCAAAGTAGGAGGTAACCCTCATCTATTAGTCTCCTGTCTTAGCTGGGTGTGGTGGCCCACGCCTATAATCCCAGTACTTGGGAGGTTGAGACAGGAGGATCCTAGGTTCACAGTCAGCCTCAGCAACATAGGTCCTCCGCAACTTAGTGAGACCCTGTTTCAAAATAAAAATAAAATAGTGCTGGGGGGTGTAGCTCTGAGGTAGAATGCCTCTGGGTTCAATCCCCAGTACCTTAAAAAAATAAAATCTTCTGCCTTTCTTACCCACATAATTTTGTAATGGTTCCCATCCTTAAGGGCTGATCAAGTCAGTATAGGTTAGATTATGTTATGATACCAAACAACCCCCAAATTTCAGTGGCTCTTCTTCATGTACTGGGCATTTTACTTACATGCCAACAGGTAAAATTCTGTCCGTGAAGCAGAAGATAAAACAATTTGAAGGATTGATTTTTTTTTTTCAGTACTGGGGTTTGAACCTAGAGGCACATTACTACTGAGCTATATTCCCAGCCCTTTTTATTTTGAGACAAAGTCTCACTGAGTTGCAAGGCTGGCCTTGAACCTGCCATCTTCCTGCCTCAGTCTCCCCAGTCTCTGGGATTATAGGCATGCACCACCAGTCTCTGGGATTATGGGCATGTACCACAATGCCTGGCTAAGACCTGATCTTTGATAATTAAATATTTCCACCTAAACTTGATATGTGATTATGTGATATAAGTTTAGCTCAAATCTCACTGGCCATAGAAAGTCATGTGGCCTCATCTCTCTTGGGTAAATGAGTAAGTACAAATTACCTCTTTGCCCCAAAGAGGAAAATCTATTATCACCAAATAGTATAAATGATTACCACAGGGATGCCTTCAAAATATATTAATATAAATAATCTAAATGAGAAAATCACTAATGTTGCTTATAGCAGTTAACATATCTCATACACACATGTGCATGCACACACATGAACACACATACACTCCATAAACCTCTCTAAATTACCTAGGAATTTGGCAGGGTAGTTCCTTAGTTAGCTAAACTGCTTATGCATCAATGATAAAGCAGCAGAATGTACGAGATTATTTTTATCAGATTATTTAAAAAGGCACAGAAAATATCTTTAATTCTAAGTAAGAATCATCTAAAGAAAGGGGACTGAGAAGTTATTTTTTTTAATGGATTATCAACCCTGTATGATTGATGATCTTTACTTGCATTTGAAAGCACGGGATTCTCGCTTTCATTTTCAAAACCATTAATCTAACCAGTTGAAAAGACAAATCTCTATGCAAGGCACCCATGTGCAGAGCATTTTCATGAATTCCTTCCAATCACAGAAGTCTACAGTGTCCTGCATCGCTCACTTGTCTGCTCCCAACCTATGACTCTCTCAGACCTATTCTATGTGCAGCATGTGTTTTGAGAGCGATACTTCAGACTTTTGATTCCTCTCTCTATGTTTCTACGGCCTCTGCTGCTCTCAGCAAGCCCCAGTCACCAAACTGCTGTCTTTGAGTTTCTGACTCCTCCTTGCTTCTGATTTCTGTTTCTGCAGGATTTCTTCTGATCGTTGCTTCGGTTGGCTAATGGCGTCTGCTGACTCACCGAATCTACTGTTTCAAGATCTCTGTGTGTCTCCTCAGATGGAATTCCTGCAATCAAATGCTGATGCTTTCCCACACTGTACAATAAAATTTCCCAGAAAAGCTCTGACTTGACCAACTAACTACATTATGTCTACTTGTATGGGACCTTAATTTTTAGCCTTTTCATACAAAATGACCTGTATGTTAGTTTCCATTGAATCTATTCTCATATCAGGCCCATCTGATTTTTCTGGGAGAAGCAGTCACTAAAAACAAACAGAATCCTCTATACTTAAGGAATTCTTTAGATTCACTACCAAACACAGGAATCATAATTAGGGATCATCTCAGAAACACAGTTTAGTCATAGCTAGTCTTACAAAATTTATTTGTATGTGTGTGTATGGGTGTGTGTGTATGCGCGCGTGCACACACATGCATGCACACGGTGCTGGGGATTGATCCCAGGGGATTCTACCTCTAAGTTATAACCCTGGCCCTATGGAAACAGGGTCTTACTAATTTTCTGAGAGCCTTGTTTAGTTGCTGAGGCTGGCTTCAAACCTGAGATCCTCCTGGCTCAGTCTCCAAAGTACTGGGATTATAGGCCACCACACCCAGCCTTATAAGGCTAACTTAATTTGACCAAATTAATGTCTACAAGTCATTACAGTAAGCTACATATGTTGGAAACAAAGGACTATAAGGAAATTTTCAAGTCAGACACTTCAATCTTATGATAAAAAAGAAAAGAAAAACTGAATAATTAATGTCATAAAATTATGTGATAATTATTCATTTCTTTCTAACCTTCCTTAAATTTATCATTCATTGCTCTAAACCTCCACCTCATTGTGCATATGTCCTCATACTTTTCAATTGACAACTACTTTTCCCATACTCTTATAACCTGAAGAGATCCTCAGAGGCCATAGATTATGTTGGATCCAGGAATAAAATCCCACTGGGTAATGCCTGTTTATAAGTTCTAAAGTACACTTTATTAGCATATAAATTGAAAATAGCAACTTTGATCAGGTTGTTTAATGAAAAACACCTCTTAGTACAAGTGAAAAACTATTTTCTTAATCCAGGTTGTTTAAAAAACAACAACAAAAACTACTTATGTGATTACTGCAAAAGGTGACAGGAGACAGGAAATCAAAGTGATGACTGAGCCAATCAACCTTTTGAAAAAGTCTTGTGTTAACTCTGGGAGGGTAAATAGCTGGATACATGTGTAGACAGAAACCCTCCACAATGCTACTGATGTCAAGGTCTCTTGGGTAATAAAGACTTCCTGTGATGAAGTCCATAAGGTGGCAACCTTATTAAATACGGAGCACACAATTAGCTCTGGGTGACTACCTCCAGCCTTCTCTTCAGTGACAATGCAACAAATCTTCCCTTTCCAACAGGGAATGAGAGGGCTTTGATCAAACTCTATAACTTCAATTTCCCTAGGTTAAAGACATTCCTAGGAAGTTTTTTTTTAGAACTAACTTTTTATTTTCCTTCCCATATGTGACACTTGTGGCATTTAGAAAATTGAAGTACTTCATTAAGGGTTGTTGTGGGGTCCTATCATTTTTATAATTATATCACAAATATGTTACATTTCAGGAAAAATGTGTTTAATACATTTATATCACTATGTATACTTTTTTCTTTCATTTTTAAAGTACACATTACTTTAAACAATAAATCTCAGTGTAAGGCAAAAGATAGCTTGCTCTTATTAGCAGCTCAAAGTCCAAGAAGGAAGAGAATAAACACATGTTGCTGAATGTGAAAAGAGGAGGAACCAGAATGTATTGGATTATATATGAGAGTTTTCTACAGCAGCAACATAAAAATTTGCCAGAGAAATAAAGTAATACTATATAGTAATCTAAAGAAGTTTTATGCCTAAAAATTGTATACTTTGATAGAAAATATCTACTGTGTTTTAAATACTAGGGGAAAGAAAGTATGGCAGATAGAAATAATGGAGACATGAGTTTTCCCCTAAGCAGATAATCTTAATACTGCCTAGAGATAAGAAAGAAGCATATAGGAAGTTATAGAAGTGTAGAAAATGAGACAGCTTCTTTTAATAGATTTAGTTTAGCAATCCACATGAAGAGAATGGAGTGACAGAGGTTCTCAAGAATACTGTACTAGTTTCCTGTAATGGTTGTAACAAATTATGGCAAACAGTGGCTCAAAACAACTGATTTTGCTATCTTACAGTTCTGGAGGTCCAAAGTCCCCCAGAAATGGATCTCACTCACTAAAGTGATGGTGGCACCACGGCTGCGTTTCTTTGTGCTTTTTGGAGGTTCTAGAAGAAAATCCATTTTCTCACTTTTTTTTTTTTGCTTTTATAGGCTTCCCTCATTCCCTGACTTGTGGCCCCTTCCACTGTACCCACAACATGCACCCTGACACTGTCCAGATTCTCTGACATAGCCTACTCACAAATCATACAAGAACACTAATTCTAAAGGACTTTCTTGTAATTCTATGTTCTGCCTTGTAGAGAACATGTTGAGAATTTGTATGACTGGTTGGAATCTTGGGTGCTCACAATAAACTATTCTTCTAACTCCATCTTGACTTTTTCCCTTATAAATATTATCTTATGTAATGGTACAAGATATTTTCACTATAGATCCATAATAGGATAACTTTTAAGTGACTATTTTCTAGATTCTATCAAAATCCCCATGGAGAAAAAAAATCTTAAAGCTATATGATTTAACAATGTTTACACAGTTATATTTTAATAGTGTGCCTTAAACTTTGGTTGAAAGTCACCAAATTAAAAGGCATATAATTTCTTCTTTCTTTGTACTGAAACCATCGCTGAGGGCCCTATATGTATTTCAAATACTAGCAAAGTCTTAGCCTCGAGTGTGCAGATGTTTTGTTTGGTAATTGAATTAATATATAACTGATATATATTAATTTTATTAACATGCAATTTATATGTTACATATAATGTTTAATACATTCAATTATATATAATGCTTTATATATTTAACATATGCAATTTTTATATGTAAAACTGTACCACTCCTTGGTATCTTGGAATTTAAGTCAGAATACTGTAGTGATATACGCCTATTCATATTTATAGCAGCACAATTCACAACAGTCAAATTATGGAACCAAGCTAGGTGTTTGTCAGAAGAAAAATGGATAAAGAAAATGTGGTGTATACATGCAATGGAATATTACTCAGCCAG
Source organism: Glis glis (assembly GCA_004027185.1). Classification (NCBI taxonomy): domain Eukaryota; kingdom Metazoa; phylum Chordata; class Mammalia; order Rodentia; family Gliridae; genus Glis; species Glis glis. The sequence continues at coordinate 13,150 of PVJS01029430.1, forward strand.
AAAGAACAATAAAATTATTCAAAGGAAAAATGGATAGAACTAGAGAATATTATGCTGAGATCAGCCAGTCTCAGAAAGTCAAGGGTTGTATGTTTTCTCTCGTATGTTTAAGCTAAAGAGATAAAAGGAAAAAAAATGGACTTAAGTTAAATGAGGAGAGAAACCAGTAGAATAGTGGAAAGTTATTGGAGGAGGGAGTTGAGGATGGGATTATAATGCAGCAATAAAAATATATTAAAGATGTATATATGAAATGAAGGCCTTTAGGGATGGCACATTCCACACCTGCAAAAGGCCATGCCACCGCGCTATGTCCTGCTTGAAGCACTTGTGCTACGTGGCTGACTCTTGGAGGCATTTGTTCTTCTTCCTCTTGTTTATTATCTTTCTCAGTGTTATTGATCTTATGTAATTTCTCTCAACACTTGGGAATTACTAAGAGTTTATCTTTGCTAAAGAAAATTGGCATTTCTTTCCTGTATCAGTATCTTCCAAATGCTTAGTGTCTCATTAAATTTTTCGAAACACTCATACCTAAACATGTTTTAATTTATTTTTACCCAAAATATATTAATATATCAGGAACATCATAAAGCATACTGCAAATGAGCATAAAGTATGAGTGAGTTAAAAATAATTAGAAGTGCTAATATTGTTAGGCGATTCCACTGTGAAAAGCATTATCCTAGTTTATACCATTGCATTTCTTTAAACACGATGGCTGCTAAGAAGCCCAGAGTGATGCACAATAAAAGGTACTTTTTTGACTTGATGTTGGCAAGGTTGGTCTTTCTCCCTAACCCTCATTTTCTCCAATATTTAATTTATTTTAATCTTCCTTTTTATATGCCTTTTCATATACTTTTTTTTAAGTAAAGTATAAAATACTCATTTGATCTATAGGATAGAGTACCAATATATTACAGAATAATAGAGTTCAGAGAGCAATTAGGTAAACACTGCAATTATGCAGAGAAGTAAAACAATGCTTATAAATTTTAAATTATGTTCTCAGGGTCACTTTCTTGTCTATGTAAATCATATCAAGCTTAGTATTACATATTTGAATTCAACTACACTCTTCACTTAAATTGTTATTTCTAAAATTGGCTGATACATTTTTAGCACTTTTTGTTATTACTATTATTACCAACATTTATTAATTGTACAAATTAATGAGATTCAATGAGATATTTCCATACAGGCATACACTGTTTATAGACCACTTCCATCCACCCTTCTTCTACCCTTGTCCCTCCCACCCACTCCACATGCTTCTCAATTCCTAATAATTTCCATTTCCAGGTTGACTTTTTTCATTAATGTTTCCACATATGAGAGACAACATACAATACTTGTTTTTCCTGTGTTTAGCTTACTTCACTTAACATGAGTTCCTCCAGTTCCACCCATTCTGGTGCAAATGACAGGATTTCATTCTTCCTTATGGCTGAATTAATACCTCATTACACACACACACACACACACACACACACACATCATAATATCTTTATCCATTCATCTGTTGATGGGCACCTAGGATGATTCCACATCTTAGTTATTGTGAAAAGTGTCACAATAAACATGGGCATGCAGGTGTTTCTTTTGCATGTTGACTTTATTTTGGATAAATACCCAGGAGTGGTTTAGCTGGATCATATGATAGTTCTATTTTTAATTTGTGAGGAACCTCTATAGTGACTGTATTAACTGACATTCCTACCAACAGTGTATAAGGGTTCCTTTTCCACCACATCCTCACCAGCATTTTTTGTTGTTGTTCGATAATAGCCATTTTAACTGGAGTGACCTCTTTTTTGAGTAGATTCAAATTTGAAAATACTGCATCCCTTCCAAGCTAATGGAAATTTCGAAAGTATTTAATTGAAGAAATGCAGATGTACTCTGCTCATAACTTTCCCGGTGAGGCTGCACTTTATTACATTGTAATTTAGTGGATCACATGTAAAAACCAACATTGTAAGAAATTTGTCAAACTAAAAATGCCATGGATCATTCCAACATGTAATTTACTTTTTGTAGGCTCTTGGCATTCACAAAGAAAAAGGAAAGGAAAGGAAAAGTATCACAGAGCAATGTGTGGGCATTTCAACTTAGAACCAATTGAATGCAAAGTACCTGATGTGATGACAAAAAGGGCAAAATTTAAATTAGTAAAATTTAAAACTTTGTTCTTAATTAAAGAAATGATAAAAATTGGTGCTTTAAATGTGTTGTCTTCATACATAAAGAGCTGTCTATTTTCATCCAGTCACTTCTGAACACTTTAGCGGCTTTGATTTGATTGTACCATATCAAATATTTAGTTGAATAATAAATTAGAAGTCAAATATATCTACCACAATCACTTTAAATGAGCCAAGATCATATAAAATCTAAAATGTGATAATAATATTGGCTGAAGATCTAATAAAACTCTAATCTATATACAATCCCAATTGGGCTTATTTGCGTTTCTAAACCCAAGTGATATGTTTGCTTGCTTTTACGGAGACTGGAACTTAGGCTAGGGATCTATCCAACCTGCCCCATGTGATCCTAACACCTCAACAACTTAATTGGTGTGATTTGCAAAATGAGATATAGAAATGGAAATGAATGACAATAAAATTTTGTACATTTCATTTTCTAATCATTGTCAAAATAATAATGTTTAACTACATATACATGGATAAACATATAAGGGATAAATTAATAAATTTGGACTATAATGCCATTGCAAAATCACTAAAATGATGGAAATTCATTTTCTTTGTTTGGACAAATCTGGTAGTTATATTAAAATATTCACTAGGGAACAATTTCAAAGCTTTATGTTATCTTTTATGCTGCTTCACAGTTTGGATTTGAGAGGGAAAATTGCCCTGGAGGAGAAATCCTTCAGAAAAAAAGAAGAGGGAACACAAGGACTCAGAAAAAAAAAAAGTTTGCAACTGCAGAGAATGATTAGTACAAGGAAAAGGAGGAGGAGACATCTGTTGGTGAAATGATTTTTGGAGATAATTAAGTGCATTCATCCAGAAATAACACATATTATACATCGTTTGCAGGCACACATGGCTTTACTAAAAACAAGAGAGACTTTGAAAGGCCCACAAAAATAATCAGCAGCTTTGATCCGATGTCACCAAAATGTCAACCCACCCTGTATACCCCACCTCAGCTTCCTAAACCCCTTTCACACTCCCTAGAATTTTTATTGCAGGGTATGTATTGCTATTTACAGAGGTAAATTTGGTCAGAAAGTATTGACAGAACAGTGTAGCTCAGACCTCAGGTTTCTTGTGTCATAGACTAACATACCATTTCAATCTCCTGGAACTTGTTTGGATTTCTGGGCATCGAAGGTCTGGGTATAAAAACTATTACTGTTCCCCAAAATTGGAAGCAGATTATTTTTAGCATTGAATAAGGCAATTAACCTGATAGTAATTACTACTTTAACCCTTAATAAAAAATTAACCTCAGAAATACAGTTTAGATTTTACTTGATTTTTCCATAAGAGAATTTTTGCTTCATATCTTGGTATGTGTTGCATTCCTGTGTAGTTTTGGATATATTCTGTAAACCACTAAGCTGTGGTCCTTGAAATATAATTAAAAATAAAACAGCCGCGCATGGTGGTGCATGCTTGTAATTCCAGTACTTGGGAGGCTGAGACATGAGGATTGCAGGTTCATGGTCAGCTTTAGGAACTTAGGCCCTCCACAACTTAGTGGGACCCTGTTTCAAAATAAAAGAATAAAATAGGGCTGGTGATGTAGCTCAGAGGTAGAATGCCCTGGGTTCCATCCCCAGTACCACAAAAAACAAAAACAAACAAAAAAAAAAGAAAGAAAAATAAGGTAAAAGACATTTACAAGAGTTTACAAATATTGTTTGCCATGCAAAGAAAACATACAAGGCCATTCTTGGTTTTACATCTATATGAATTTAAAAAGTTAAATAAAAAATATAAAATAAAAATGGAAAAGAGAAATTCCTTCCCATTAATCCAGATTAACTATCTGAACAAAATGGGTGGTATTTCTACCTTAAAAAATCATTAGACATTTAGAAATTTCCTAAAATATGACCCAGTTAGGTCTTTGACTTTTCAATCTCATCTCTTCTTGCCCATGCTATATCTCTTAAATATATATAATCAAATTTTTTAAAATGGGCAAAAGATGGTGGTTCCTCAAAAATTAAAAATAGAACCATCTTATGACCTAGAAATGCAACTAATGGTTAGATATCTAAAAGGAATGAGAGCCAGGCATGATGGTGCATGTTTGTAATCCCAGTACTTAGGAGGCTGAGACAGGAGGATCGCAGGTTCCCAGCCAGCCTCAGCAACTTAGTGAGGGCTTTTGCAATTTAGTGAGACCCCTGTTTCAAGAATAAAATAGGGCTGGGGTTATAGCTCAGAGGTAGTATGCCCCTCCCAAAAGGAATGAAATGAACATGTCTTGTGTGCTTTCATGTTCACTACAGTACTATTCACAATTGCAATGGTAGAGATTCAGCCTAAGTGTCCACCAAGAGATAAATGGATAACAAAAATGTATTATATGTACCCAATGGTATATTATTTAGCCATCAAAGAGGATTAAATTCTGTTTTTTGCAACAGTATGACTGAAATTGGAGGTCATCATGTTAGGTAAAATAATCCAGGCACAGAAAGACAAATACTTCATGTTCTCACTCATTTGTGGATCATAGAAAAGCTGATTTTGTGGAAACAGAAAGTAGAAAGTTGATTACCATAAGATGGGGAGGCTAAGAAGAAAGGGGAGTTAGAAAGAGGTGGTATGAAGGTACAAAATGGCAGTTGGATAGGAAAAATAAATTCTGGTGTCCTATTGCATAGTACAATGATTAAAGTCAACAATATTGCATAAGATATTTCAAAATAATTAAATGAAATGACTTAAATGTTCTTCTCATAAAGAAAGAATAAATGTTTGAGATGAGGGATTTGCTAAGCACCCTGACTGGAACATTGCACAATGTATACATGTATCAAAACATCACACTATATCTCATAAACTTGTACTTTTATTTTAGGTCAATTAAAAAAACAAAATGAACATAAAAACTTGCCCTGATGCCGTCCATTTTGAATTCTCTTTTGCTTCAGATGTTTTCAGCTCTGTATCACTCTCCCCCCACAAAATAGAATTTGTTTTTAAATGATAAAAATTTAAATTTACAAGAGTTTACAAATATTATTTACCATGCAAAGAACACATATAAGGCCATTCTTGGTTTTAAATCTACATAAATCACTCTCCCCCACAAAATAGAATTGGTTTTTTAATGATAAAAATCTAATATTGCAATTAATGAAAATTCCCTAGGTAGGATACATCTATGGTTGATTAATTCATATCAAGGACCCATCTTTCCTGTCTGCCATTTTTAGTAATCCTCGGGATCTAATGATGGCATGAAAGGCATTCAAGGAAGATGACACCCTTCAAAGATCAGAGGGATGAAAGAAGACATGACCCTTCATTATGTTCCTTTTAAGAGAAAGGACAATTTTGCCAGACAGTATGGCAGAGTCATATATTATTTGCTAGAATCAGGTCACATGAGCATTCATATGACTGTGTATTAAAGGGTGAACAGAATCCCTGTGAGTGCTTGCTGTGGACTACTCAAGATCAAACAGCCATGGCCTCCTAATGCATGAACAGTGTCCAGGCTCAAAAGGCAAAGACAAAGGAGGTATTGGTACTACTGGATTAACACCACAGAGTCTGATGTAGTACTTTCATTTTTACACCACATCTATTGCAATGATCACTCTTCTCCTTGAATCATACTATTTTTGCAAAAGTCTTATATTTATTTACAGATTATAAATAACTTTAAAGAGAAAACCACATTTGGAAAGTTTTTTTTTGAAGTCCCAATTTTGCCTAGGACTTATTACAGTGGCTTAATTATAAAAGGTATTCAATAAAAGTTCTTTTTCAATGAATGAATAAATGTGTGAGATATTATTTGTCTGGCATACAGTTTTCATTTACACATATTTATTCTTAGCTTTGACTGAACATATTTTTCTTGATGTGATAAAATGTACCCTTAGCTACATTTTCAGAATGCTTCTCTCTGAGAAGGAAACCTTTAGGTGTAGGAAAAGGAGTGTGATTGCAATTTGCTCCTTGTAAAAATCAAAAAGGCAGTCAGGCGAGGCGGCATGTGCTTGTAATCCCAGTACTTGAAAGGCTGAGACAGGAGGGTCGAGGTTTGAGGACAGTTTCAGGAACCTAGTGAGACCCTGTTTCAAAACCAAAAATTAAAAGGGCTGGGGGTGGAGCTCTGAAGTAGAATGCCCCTGGGTTCAATCCCCAGTACCAGAAATAAAATAAGAAAACTCCAAATGGCATTTTTAAACAACGACTTCTACAAAGTGAAGTATAACAACATAAACAAAGATGGGAGTTGGTTAATTTTAATAATGTGATATCTAAAACAGTAAATCTGCAATGATTTTAAATCAACTGCTTTGATGCAATTTGGTGCAAAGTTTTCCAGAGACAATATAAACACCAAATGTTAGAAGATGAGTTTTGAGGTTTGTCATTTGTCATTAAACATAAAAGGGAAACATGCTTGGAATAAAAATAAATCATATACTGTGTATCAATTCCTTTACAAAGAAATTTTTAAAATGGTGAAAAAGATCCAGTACTTCCTTTTCATTGCCATTTCTGTCATTTTGGTCTTTCTCTCACCTGGACTTTTATCCCATCTGCCTGCATTCTATCAACTCCTCTAACCAACAAAAGTCCACATTTCTTTAACACACATATCTAGTCATATAGACCTCTGATGTGGCATGTGTGGAATAAAGTTTGTCTAGAGAATTGAGTACAAACTCACCAGTTTGGACATTTAGCCCTTTCCTAAAATAGACCGAATCCAGTCTTTCATCCTGTTCCTTTTAGATATTTACACACAACTTATTCTCCAATCTAATTTTATTATACATAGTTTCCCAAGAAAAATCTGTAGTTGCTCCTATTGAATGTACTTATTGTTTTCAAGATATAGCTAAATACTCTTACTCATTTGGAGTCTTTTCATTGTACTTCTATTGTTATGTAATACTTTTACTCATTTGGGATCTTTTCCTTGTGCTCCTATTGTTATTTAATCTTTCCATTCCATTAATAAGCTTCTACTAATAGTTCCCATAAGCCAATGTTATAGTTGAATTTTCATCCCCCCCAAAAAAATAAGATGTGTTGAAGTTCTGACTGCCAGTCACTCAGAATGTGACCTTATTTGGGAATAGAACCTTAGCAGATACAGTGATAGTGGAGTAGGATAGACCCTAGTCCAATTGGTCTTATATCCTTGTAAGGGAAGATGCAGAGACAGGCAGGGGGAGGGGATGACAGACAGGACAAGGCAGGAACTGGAGTTACCAGACTGCAAGCGAAGAAAAACTCGAAGTCCTCAGCAAACCTCGTACAACTAGGGAGAGGCCAGGAAGGTGTCCCCTACAGCTTTCCAGGAGGCAATTGCAGAATTGCAGAATTGCAAACCAACAAAAACCTGTTGTTTTGAAGCATCCAGTATATATTTCTTTGTTGAGGAAGCCCTTGGAAACTGAAGCAACCCCTGAGACTCAGTTGACTTCCTATGAGTTTCTAGGATCCATAATTATCCCTTTCCCTTCTCTTGCCGTACTCCCATTTCAACACAGTGATGTAACATTTGCCTTCCTCTTATTATAAACCATATGAAGGCAGGACTTCTTATCTTATCCTTAAATGTTTTAATAATTTTGGAAACCTTTTTGCTACTTAACAAAAATGATTATCTAATAAAAGTCAGTTAAAATACTTTGAGAAAATATTATGATTTAACACTTCTCGTAAGATTTGGAAATGCTTCAGGCAAACACCTAAAAATATTTATAAAGCAATTCTGATTTCTTAAATTCCTTCTACACACCATCTGGCATACCAAGTCATGTGGATCCTGACAAGTAGTGAGTTTCAAGGCCTATAAAGCTCAAAATACACAGATATCAGGGTGAATGTCCAGTCAATTGTACAGATATAAGTGAACATGAAGTGACAGTAAAAGACTTCTATTTAACATTTAAAATGCATGGGTAATAAGGTGGAGAACTGAGTAACAATTGTAATGTTTAGTGTATAGTTAGTGATTATATATGCATTATATATGCATTTATATACTTTATAAACACATAGAAAAAATAGAACATTGAATCTTCATAAATCTATTCATTTATTTTAGAAATTATGATCTCATAACCAACCATTTCCATGTATGTCCCCACAGCATCCTTCACACCCTAGTGGATTATAAAAATAGAAGAATTTTTATTTCCTCTCATCAACCCTTTACCCGATACCTGGCATTTTTCTACAGAATGTCATTATGAGAATATGAAGGAATAAGACTTTGGTCAGGCATGGTGGCTCATGCTTGTAATCCCATTACTTGGGGAGGCTGAAACAGGAGGATCCCAGGTTTGAGGCCAGCCTCAGCAACATAGTGAGGCCCTCTGCAACTTAGTGAGACCCTGTTTCAAAATTTAAAAAATAAAATAAAATAGGGCTTGTGGTATAGCTTAGAGGTAGAATGCTCCTGGGTTCAATCCCCAGTGCCATAAAAAATAAAAAGAAAAAGAAAAATGAAAAGAAAAGAAAAATGAAGTAAGACTTAAAGACAGTAGTTAGGGAAGTTTTGAATGTTCTGTGTTGTGGGGACATAGTGAGAGAAGGGATGCCGTGTTTTTATTTAGTTATATAAAATGAAAATCTAAGAAAATGATCTGGTGCCCTTTGCAGAACACTGACATTAGCAAAGTCTAGGAGTTCAAGAGTGACATGGGTTAGAACATGTGAGTGGTGTCAAAATTGATAGGAGAGAATGGATGTTCCAGGAGAGCTTTTTGAGTATCTATCCTGTCAATGTCAATATGTGCTATTAAATAAAGAAAATCAATGCACAACAGACAAAAGGGCCTCACAAATGTTAGGCTTGGGCACTGTGAAAGAACTGACTCGTACTTTGGAAAGAGAGTAGAGTATAACATTCTTCACTTCTGTTTCATTCATTAAAAAAATATTGCTGCATTTTCTTGCTTGATATTTTCCACTTCCAGAAACAGACCATTTGAGACCTTTCCTCTGGAAAGCACCCTTTATCACAGCCAATTCTTAAACTGTACCTCCACTTCCCTAAATAAACTTCTTATATTCCCCTAAAAAATAATGTTGCTTAATATACAGATAACATTCTAAATTCTAATCTTATTATGATAATTTAAAACAAACAATTTTAATTAAAAATTAATTTAATACTTTTAAGATTCTTGGCTTTATGGTACATACTCACATGAGGGAAACAGATTTTAAATAAGCAGTCAAGGAAGTATATAATTTTAGGCAATAGAAATAGGAATAAAGACAAGGGAGCAAAATAAGATGAACCACAGCAATGCCTGAAGGAATCTTATTCCAGATAGAGGGAAGAGTGAATAGCAGGCCCCTAAATCAAAGTGTGACTGTAGAGGAGCAGCTTCCAGAAAAAGAGGGTAGAGGGTTGAGTTTGAAGAACTCAGAATAGATGAAGTCAAGTAGACCATGAAAGGACTTTTGTTTTATTCCAGTTATTTTGGAAGCCATTTGAGAGTCTCGAAGTGACATGAACTGATTTTAAGATTTTTTTTTTTTTTAGGATCACACAGGCAGCTACCTGAAGAATTGATAATTGACTTTAGCGATGTGGAAGAGAAGAAACAGGAAGAAAATTACTGGTATTGCAGTAATTTGGACACAGAGAAGGGAGTTTTAGGCTAGGATGGCTACATAAATGAGTATATTGTAGATATATTTTAAGGGAAAATAAATGAAGATTCCTAGTGGATATATACGGTTTTGGGGGAAAGAGATGTCAATGTTGAAAACTGAGATTCTGTCCTAAACAACTGAGTAAAAGTAATATTTTTACTGAAATGGTCAAAAACTTATTTGAGAAAAATATTTTTAGTCTATATTAATATTGAGAGCCCTATCCAAAGAGAATTATCACTTGAACTGTGGGTAACAGGGGAATGGGGCTTAGGAGGGAAATTAGAGTTGAAGGTAGAATGTTGGACTCATGAGCACACTGAGTGTATTTAAAACAAATTTATAATCCCAAATTCTATGAGATGGTGATTTTATTTCATACCATAGCACTATTGATTTAATAATGCCAATAAAATAACTTTCAAATTTATTCTGGATTAAAAGTACACTGATAATTTTTTTCTTTCAAAAATATGTATTACCTGTAAAATAAACCTAGATAATTCTGTTGGTTACAGTATTGCTGTTCAAAGTTCCTGGGCCCCCCTTTTTTTGTGCCTCTTCTCTTTGAAAAGAAAAACAGGTTCACAGTCTTGTTCTAAGAAAAAGACTCAACATATGTTTTTAAAATATTAGCTTTCATTTTTCCTAATGCAAATCCAAACACCTACAGACAATTGATTTTTTACAAAAGGGCTAAAAACATCCACTGGAAAAAAGATAGCCTCTTCAACAAATAGTGCTGGCACAACTGGCTAACCATATGCAGAAAAATAGAAATAAACCCCACTTTCTCACCTAGTACAAGAGTCAATTCAAGATGGATCAAAGACCTAGAAATCAGACCAGAGACCTTGCAGCTACTTGAAGAGGGCATCGGTTCAACTATTCAACACATAGCACAGGTAAAGACTTCCTCAACAAGACCCCAAAGGCACAGGAAATTAAAATGAGGATCAATACATGGGATTGCATTAAACTGAAGAGCTTTTGTGCAGCAAAGGAAACAATCAAGATCCTCATCAGAGAGCCAACAGAATGGGAGAAGATTTTTGCCAGCTACTCCTCTGATAGAGGACTAATATCTAGAATATACAGAGAATTCAAACAACTCACCATTAAAAAAGCAAATAACCCAGCCGAGCGTGGCGGCGCATGCTTGTAATCCCAGTACTTGGGAGGCGGAGACGGGAGGATCCAGGTTCACGGCCAGCCGCAGCTACTTAGTGAGGCCTTCCGCAACTTCGTGAGATCTGGTTTCAAAATAAAGGATAAAAAATAGGACCAGGGGTGTAGCTTGGAGGTAGAATGCCCCTGGGTTCAATCCCCAGTACCACACACACACACACACACACACAAAAAAAAAAAAAATAAAAAACCAAGTAACCCAATCAAAAAATGGGCAAGTGAATTAAATAGACACTTCACAGAAGAAGAAATACAAATGGCCAATAAATGTATGAAAAAATGTTCAATAACATTAGCAATCAGAGAGATGCAAATCAAAACTACCCTGAGATTTCACCTAACCCCAATTAGAATGGCAATTATTAAAAACACAAACAACAACAAATGCTGTCGAGGATGTGGAGAAGTAGAAACTCTAATACACTGTTGGTGGGATTGCAAATTAGTGCAACCACTTTGGAAGACAGTGTGGAGGATCCTCAGAAGATTGGGAATGAACCTACCTTACGACCCAGCGATACCACTTCTAGGCATCTACCCAAAAGGACTGAAACCAAACTACCAGACTAATGCATGTGTA
>PVJS01029431.1:0-24773 GCA_004027185.1 Glis glis
AGTCAAACATGTACACATCTTGACACATTTTGAGTCAAGATGTGTACATGTGAGGAGACATATGTCTATGTCTATAATATTTACTTATATCAAATTAAGACATTTTACATAAATTAGTATTTAACTGATTGCTTTATAGCATGTCCATTCTCTCCTTAAACATGTCTCCTTAAACATATCCAGAGAATGCTTCATCCCCATGGACTTGTAGTCCAAAGGGCACTCTTTTTCTACTAAGTGGGCTGCAAGTTTGCCAAATTTCAGTTGTTTGTTCCTGATATGCAAGTTGCTCTTGTTACCATCATTCTATTATATAATTATTGCATGAATTGGTGACATGGTAGTTCAAGAACATGTTTGTTTCTATGATAAATGACTGAGTCAAGTTGAGCTGCTAACAAAATTGCTGTCAATTTGGGTGTGAATAAGACAATTGCAAAAGATTAAACTGTAAAAACCTAAATGGATTCTGAACTCAGATTACTTACAAAGTGCCCATTAAAGGAACTTGAAATGGTAGGTCATGCATTGGCATGATATACTTAAGTAACTCCCACTAATGCACCCACCCATATTTAACTAAAAAGACTGATTTATATTAAAATGTTGATGACTAAATAGACCGCACTAGATTGTATTTCCCAAAGATTGCTAGAACAATACCTCTCTTTCCATGTCCTCTTTTTCTACAATAAGATCTAGCCACTTCTCCAACAAAAAGTGGAGTTTTCCCCTTCTCCTTCAGCCTGGGAGGTTTTTTTTATTTTTTTCTGTGATTGAAGTATCACCACCATACTTCTCCACTTTGCACATGAAGTTTGCTAATTTTGTGGCTAAGATTTTTTTTTCTGAGTGTATATTCTGATTGTTAGCAATTAATCACCTTTTGTGAGTTAATTGCATATTTTTTCTCCCACATAAATTTGTAGCCTTACACACATCAACACTGAGAATGGTGGGGACACTCAGTGCACAAAGAAAAAGATGAGTATGGGGGAAACTATGCATTTTTAGGGAGTTAAAACAACCATCATGCAGAGGCAAGACTGGTTGGTGGCCGCTGAAAGAATGAGACATATGTTTCCAAGAATCCACATGGCTTCATTTAGTGCAGCCAAGAACCTGACATTCAAAAATAAAAATAAAAAATAAATAGAACTTTTTCTGGGGTTTGCCATTCTGGAGATTCTTGCTTGAAATGAAATAGGAGAGAAAAGTAAGAACATCACGAATATCTAGATTTGGTGCCAGAGAAAATATAGGACACCCAGGTAAATTTGAATTTCAGATAAATAGCAATTTTTTTTAGAATAAATATATTCCCATGACAGTAATCCCAGTACTTGGGAGGTTGAGACAGAAGGATGGCAGGTTCAAGGCCAGCCTCAGCAACTTAGCAAAACCCTTACCAACTTAGTGAGACCCTGTTTCAAAACAAAAAAATAAAAAGGGCTAGGGGTGTAGCTCAGAGGTGGAATGCCCCTGAGTTCAATCTCCAGTACACACCACACAAACACACACACACACCCCACATATGAAGTAACATAATAAATGATTTCTTAGTTGAGATTCAAATTTAACTAGGTGTTCTATAACTTATATATCTTTATTGAGTTATAATTCATGTAGTATATAATTCACCTAAAGTGTGCAATTCAACGGTTTTTAGAGTTTGCAGAGTTGTGCAACTATCATCGCAATCTATGTTTAGAACATTTTCTTCATCCCAAAAGGAAACTAGTTAGCACCCATTGGTAGGTTACACTGCCACATCCCCATCCCCAGCCCTGGGCAAACACTAACCTACATTTATGCCACTAACCTATATTTTGACCCACTAACCTCTGTTTTGTTTGTATACATTTCTCTATCTGGATATTTCATATAATCAAATCATACAATATGCAGTGCATCTTGTGTTTTTATTTTCTAAATCTGACAGCACTAAATTAGAGCCAATAGTCTAGATCAACGAAGAGTAATTCTTACCAAAGAGAATATGGGGGAGAATAAATTCAAAGCAGCAGGTGGAGAAAGTGTCTCCCTAAGATCTCAGAGGAGCTTGCCCTTCCCACACTCTTGTTTCAGGGCCCCAAACCTGAGAGCAGTCAGACTCCCATCCTTTATTGAGGCACTGGAAAACTCAATGATAAAAGCAGTTCTGTGAGGATACTCCCTTCCTGACTTTACTGTAGGATTTGGTGGAAAAGACAGTTTAACAAAATCTGAAGTGAGAGGACAGAACCCAGCTGCAAACCACAGCTGCACAGAGTCCTGGCTGAGGTTTTTCTCAAACTCAGGACTCCTATCCTCTCTACTCTGGTCTTGGGAAGGTATAATTTAGGTAGGATTATACTTGAATTATACCTTCAAGGCAAAGACAAAGGATCCCCAGTCAAGATGGTAAGGGAGTTGAAGAGAGTTCATCCACATTATACCGACACAAAATGAAGAAGGGATGGGCAGAGCTGCTCACCTTAAACATGCAAGATGTTGGAAAAATGTCTGCAAATACAATGTAAAAGGAAATGATTATGATGGTAACTTGAAACTGATAGATGAGAGAGAAAAGAAACATCACATGCAAGTGACAGAGAAGGGGTCCAGTTAGGAAGCCAGACCAATGCAAGATGTTAGAGGTGAGACACTCAAACAGAATAAGGTGCACAGGGTTAGGGAGATTTTTAAGGTTAAGAAAACAAACCAAGGACCAAGATACCACATTATAGAAAATATAATTAATGAGAAGCAGAATGTGACATCATTAGCATAGCTTAAAACTGAATTCTTGGCACATAGGAAAGGTTGGAAATAATCTCAATGAATGTGGAGGAAAAGAAGATAACAGTATTAAAGCCATTAGAAAAGGCTGCCACTATCTAACGTAAAGATGGTTGGAGTCCTAAGAAAAAAAAATGCAGTAAACAAAATATGAAATATGTTAAAATCATAATAGAAAAAGATATCTAAGGGATTAGGTGAATATTGAGTCTATTGATCAAGTCATACCATCTAATATATATATTCTGTATAGATATTCTGTATATACATATTCTGTATATATATATATATATATACACACAGAATAATTGATATTGTTTCATAGCCATCTAAGGTAATGGATTTCAAGGAATCATTAAAACTAAATACATAAGAAGACAAAATTCAAATGTATGTGTACATATTTATATTTATATTATATTATATTTACATATTATTTACTATGCAAATAGTACATACTAATATGTTATACAAATACTCGTAGATAGAACAAACTAATCCACTGAAAGTTTTTATAGATTGGATCACAAAAATAAACTCAAATATATAGCACATACAAGAGAAGCACATAAAGCAAGTAACAGAAACAGTGAAAGTATGAGGATGAACAGAAACACACGATACAAACCTGACACCCAAGTTAGAGTGGGGTTCATCCATTTTTTTAATCTGGTTTTGCATATTTTGTTATTTTAGACTTCGATCTCTGATTCATTTGGAATTTATTCCTGTGGACATTGTGAAATACGGGTCTCGTTGTGCCTTTTTCCTGATGGCTCTCCAGCTCACCGAGCATCAAAATTTAAAATTTCCATCTTTGTGCCAGTGATCTAAAGAAACAACATTATCTTCGATCACATGTAGTTTCATCTACTTCTGGGCTTTCCAGATATTCCAGATATTTCCATCTATTATCAAATTCTGGATTACCATATAGTTTTATCCATTCCACATAGCTCCATCTATACCATGCTCTATATTGCCATTTTTCCACCTATTTCTGGGCTTTCTATTCTTGATATTGGTTTTTCTGTCTATTCACACACTGTTACCAAGCCATTTTAATTATCAAAGCCTTCTAATATGTTTATCTCTCTGAAGTGCTATCCCTGCCCCTCAGAACTCTCCCTTCTCGGTATTTTCCCTCCTGCATGTTCGTTTCTCCATATACACTTTAATATCAACTTTTCTAGTTCTAGAAAAGCTTATTGGTATTTTTTTATTGGGATCGCAACAGTTTTGTCAACAAATTTAGGCAGAACTGACATCTGTTTTTAATATACTTTTATTGGTGCCTTGTAATTATACATCATAGTGAGGTTCAGAGTGATAGGAACATACATGCACACAGCACTTGGTGCCTTTCCCCCGGATCCCACCCGCTCCCTCCCCTCCACCCCTCCGCATAGATGTTATTTGGCATTGATAATTCCGCATGTGTACATAGCATTATTTGAACTGTTTCCTTCATCAAGTCTCTCTCCTCTACAGACCCCCTCCATGGCTCCACTTGGAATTTCTCTCTCTCTCTCTCTCTCTCTCTCTTTTTTAATCCAGAATTTCCATTCTTTCCCAATTTCTCTCTAGCTTCTACATATAAGAACATATGACCCAGAACTGGCATCTTCATGACAATGAAGCATCTTGAGCAAAAGCAAGCAATATCATTCCATCTATTCAAGTCTACTTATATGTCTTTCAGGAACATTTATAGTTTTTTTTTACATGGAATTTGAAACTTTCTTCCTCCATTTATTCCTAAGTATTTTACCTATTTTTTGCTATTATAAGTGAGGTTTCTCCTCTATTACTTCTTGTAGCTGGTTATTATTTGTGCATGTGACATTTATTATTTCCTTAAATGACAAAGCGTTTAAAGGATACGATGGGTTGAGATGTATCCTGCCCCATTCCCCATTATACTGAGGCAGGTAATTATCATCAGTGAGTTGATGTGGAGAAGGAAGAGTTCTGTGAGCGTTCCCAGGTCAAGGCATGGGACTCTGGCACTTGCTCACTCCGCAATGGTTTATTTGCTCTGGTTGTGTAAATCCCTGCAACCCAAGCACACGCGATGGTAAGTCATGATCTTTCCTTACTGTATGGTGTCTGACCCACATCTCAGAGGATGTGAAACCCAAGAATGCTTTCCTCAATGCCTCACCATTACAATGTCATTAGCATAAATTTGGTCTGGACTTTTCCTATGGAGTTCTTTTTTTTGTACATTTTTATTGTTGCATTGTTATTATACATCATCCTGAGGTATACAGGGATAGAAATATACATGCACACAACACGTGGTGTCTTTCCTTCTGTATCCTGCCCCCTCCCTCCCTTTTGAATTTCAATTTTAGTGGAGTTTCCTATATTTGTTCCTATTCTAAGTAAAACAAGCACAAATTAGAAGGTCTAAAGCCATAGCTATTTTTTCTTGTAATCTAGGGGTTAGAGCCCAATATGAGTCTAGTACCTGGCACATGGTACAGATTCAGTATCTTTTCACTGTAGTCTTCTGGCACCTCAATTACAAAAACTAAGTAACTTCTAATAGAGTTGCATTAATATCCTGTTTAACTGGGGCATATGTGGACCTCGAGTAAATAAATAAATCTTTTGATAATCCAACCTGGTCCCTTTACCAGCCAAAAAAAGAGCACAGCATCCAGTAGGCCAATTATCAACACTGCACCTGCATCCCCATCGTGTTCCCACCCCCAGCTGCTCAATGTTCAGTTCTGGATCCACGTGGCAGCCAAGGTGGGCTTCATGCTTTGGAGGCATGCTATTTTTTGATACTTTTATTCTATGGCAGTTTACAAATGCCTTAAATTAGCATTCCATCTCTGCTCAATAAAAATGTTTGGAGCCCATACATATGCAAAAGAAAATACCTGTTTTTTTTTAAACTGAAGTTTCTAGTTATATTGGACTGTCCGTCATATATTATTCCAGCAGAGTGGCAGACACAGTAGTAAACTCTACTGTCTTAAGCCATTCCATGAGCAACTAAGCTTCAGGGCACTACCTGAATAACATTTCTACACCTGGTATTTCAGAATTGTGTTTTCATGCATTCCTTTAATTTTACAAGGAACCATCTAATCTCTTATGCCCCCATCATATTCTAGTCCCTATCCACTTCACAATCAGGATTCTCTTGGGGTAACATGTCATCCAAGAGACATTTTTCATGGTGTGGTCCCAGCTTTTGTTACTCTATTTTGCAAGTTGAGCTTGCAAGTGTGTCTGCCAGCATACCCATTCCTACATCTGCAATTATAATTGAATCCACACAGTTAGATTTAATCAAAAAATTTCTTATAATACTTTAGTTATCACACTTTGCTGCTACTTTAGCATATGGAGTTTACAAGCTACTGTGCTTTTAGTAATTATTTTTGGCAAAGAATTTTATTGGTATCTACTATACTATCTTCCTTCCAGTTGGATCTAGTGGATGTGTATAAACATTTACAAACACAAGCAAAAGAAACAAGTTAGAATTCAGTAAGAGACTTTGAAAGGGTTAGTCTCAACCCAATCCCTTCTTGATTTCCAGATAAAAGTTATCTATTACCCACCTCTTAATGATTTGGAATTAGACATCTTTATTAATACAGAGGACATACTATTAGATAGAAGATGGTTTGCTATTCTGTCTTCATAGTTATTTAATTTTTAAAAACTATTCTTTTATTGGTCCATTGTAATTATACATCATAAAGAGGTTCAGAGTGATAGAGACATATATGCATACAGCACTTGGTGTGTTTACCTCCAGATCCTACCCTGCTCCCTCCTCCTCGTACATGTTATTGAGATTGGTATTGGTCATTTTATTTATGTATACAGGATTATTTGAACTGTTTCTTTCACCAAATTTCCTCCCCCCTCCACCCTCTCTCTCATCCCCCTCCACCATTCAATGGCAATCTCTCCTCCTTTATCTAAAGTCCCCTTTGGTTCTCAATTTCCCTCTAGCTTCCACATATGAGAGAAAACATATGAATCTTCACATTCTGAGGGTGGCTAATCTCACTTAGGATAATATTCTCTAGTTCCATCCATTTTCCTGCAGATGACATAATTTTATTCTTCTTTATGGCTGAGTAAAATTCCATTGTGTGTATATACTACAGTTCCATAATCCATTCATCTGTCGATGTATATGTAGGCTAGTTCCATAATTTGGCTATTGTGCATTGTGCTGCTATAAACAGGGATATGCTTGTGTCATTATTAATATTCTGACTTCGAGTCCTTTGGAAAGATACCCAGGAGTGATATAGCTGGGTCACATGGTGTTTCCATTCTAAGTCTTCTGAGGAACCTCATCACTGATCTCCAAAGCAACTGTACTAATTTACAATCTCACCATTAGTGTAAAGGTTCCTATTTCCCCACATCCTCACCAGCATTTATTATTGTTTGTATTCTTGGCAGTTGCCATTCTAACTGTAATTAGATGGAGTCTCAGTGTACTTTTGACTTGCATTTCCCTGGTGGCTAATGATGTTGATCATTTTTCATATATTTATTAGACATTTGTATTTCTTCTTTTGAGAAGCATCTATTCAGTTCAATTGTCAATTTTTTGATTGGCTTATTTTTAAATGTTAACTTTTTAAGGTTATTTGTATATTCTGGATATTAGTTCTCTATCAGAAGGGTAGCTGGAAAAGATTTTCTCCCATTCTGTAGACTCTCTCTTTAGACTCTTAATGGTTTCCTTTGCTGCACAGAAGCTTTTCAATTTTATGCCATTCCATTTGTTAATTCTTGTTTTAATGTCTTGAGCTTTGGGGGTCTTATTGAGGAAATCTCTACAAGTGCCTATATGTCAAAGAATAGGTCCTATGTCCTCTTCTAGTAGTTGCAGAGTCTCTTTTTAGACTTGAATTTCTGTCTTCATCAGCATTTGCCTAGAATATCTTAAAAAGTTGGGATTTAGTAATTGAAAAAAATCTCAATTAAGCAAATATGTATGGAGGGATTACTTTTTCCTATGTCACAAGCCTCTAGTTTGCCTAAGGTTTCCCAACAGAATGTCCTAGCAATTTTCCTATTGAGTTGGGCCAAGATATAGCAAAGACTCTAATCACTTTGTCCAAATGGACTCACTCAGAACATAGTGTCTGGGTAGCAGCAGATCTGACTCCTAGCCTACCTCACTCAACATTCTGGGTGACAGCCCTCCTTGCTCATCTCCCTTTTCATTTCCCACAGGCCATTCTGTAAAAAGGTTTTGGCCTTTCTCCCAGTGGACCTCATCTTCCACAGCACTTCCCTCTCCTAATCTACAGGATCCACTTGTCCAGGAAGGGTTCTCTGCTACCAGAACTCCTGGCTCAGTGAAGGTGCTGTCAACTCCTGTCCCTTCCCTGGGGTGTTTGGCCCACATCCAGTCAGTAAGTCTGACAGTGGAATGTTTTTTAATGTCTCAGAAACCCAATAAAACCACACCATCTTCTGTGCAAGGTGCAACCCCAGGCTTTGTCTTTATTGAGGATACTTAAACCTCTAGAGGAATCTTCTATAAAGTCTAAGACTTACAGTAATGTCAGAGCCTCCCAAATCTTAATACTGACCTTGGGTATATTTTATGTAAAATTTCTTATTTTTATTTTGTTCTGTGCTACACTCGGTATCTTGACTCAGAAGAAGTCTATGTCATATGTCCCCTCAACGGGATTAGACTTAACCTTTAATATGACCCAATCGGAGAAATAATTAAAGCATTTTAATAAAAGCATTAATGATAAAGATGTCAGAAAAACACAAAAATAAATGAAGATGATATTCACATCCAATTCTGAATGAAACCCAAAATGTAAAACCCAATATGAATACTACTTATTTTATTTTTTTCATCTTGTATTTTTTTTTTTTTGGTACCAGGGATGGAAACCAGGAGCATTCTACCTCTGAGCTACACCCCCAGCCCTATTTTTTATTCTTTATTTTGAAACAGGGTCTCACTAAGTTGCAGAGGGCCTCACTAAGTAGCTGAGGCTGGCTGCAAACCTGTATCCTCCGGTCTCAGCCTCCAAAGTACTGGGATTACAAGCATGTGCCACCACGCCCGGCTTCATTTTGCATTTTTTAAACAAAGCTCGTTTGCTTGGGGTTAGCAAATTCGTGGGCTGCAGATGGATTTTTAAGCCATGAAGGACTCGCCCTCCTCTGACCCCGCACTCGGCTCCAGCCGCCAGCGTCCCCGGACTCCCTGCAGCCGCCCAATACTACTCATTTTAAAAGAAAAACATGGAAGATGGGCATGGTGGTGCATGCCTGTAATCCCAATACCTGGGAGGCTGAGACAATAGGATCTTGGGTTCAAGCCCAGCCTCAGCAAATTAGCAAGGCTCTCAGCAACTTAGTGAGACCCTGTTTCAAAATAAAATAGGGCTGGGGATGAAGCTCAGAGGTTGAATGCCCCTGAGTTCAATCCCAGTGTCTCTCCCACACACAAATAAATACTAAATAAAAAGAAAAATATAGGAATCAGATCATATATAAATGTGGAGCACTGAAAGATGATAACCTTCATCCAATGCAATACCAAATATAATTTGAGCAAAGATCCCATAAAGGAAAGAAAGTTGCTGACTGTATTAAAAACTCACATCAATGATATGTTGCAAACATGAGATATTATTACAATCCTGGGGTGTAAAGAGACTCAGAATGAATGTGTGGTCCAAAGCCAGAGGTGGGTGATGACAGTGCTTGTATGTGCTGTAGATCTGGAAGATACGGAGTAGATGTTGATATAGTCACATAGAGAAATGGCTGTTGATGCAGATATGAAGGTGGATATCTTTCTTTGGGAATAGATAAGATACATAGCAAAATACTTGCAAAGAGCCAGTCACAGCCAAAGATATCCTAGGAACACTTGCACTGGGTGTTTCCCCGCTTGCAGCAGAGGGGTGAGACAGGAAGGCAGTGGTGAACGCAACCTCTGGGGGCTGTTGTCAGGTGGGTGACCCATGTTCTCTAGCAACTGATGTCATAATCTATACACTTGGGGTTGACATGGGTAACAAGCAGCAGAGACCTGCTAATAATTTTCCAGTGGTTCAGATTCCAGGGTTTTCTGCAACTGGAGGAAATATTTGGTGATCTGGGTATATTTACCGAGCAGAGGCACTTTGCCAACATAAGCAGCTTCTGATGGTAAGATGCATTCACCAGAAAATGCCCATAAATTGTCACTAAACAATACATTAAAGAGTTCACAGAAAACATTGTAAAGCCTAGTACTAACCTCTTTGAGTACCCCACTCTTACTGCAGAAACAAAAACAAAAAACGACATAGTCTAAAAAATAGAATTTTTTTCACCAAGCAATAAATCACCAAAATTTATAAAACTTCACTGTTTAGAAGGTAACTTTACTTTGACCAAACAATTAGAATTCTTTCTGAGGTTGAGGTCAAGATGTGAAAATGTTGTCTGATTATGTAAAACAAGATGACAGATTGAATGTATTGTGCATACCTGACAAAATTCTAGAAGAGGGAGAGGGCACATCCCACACAGCTGCTCAGAGTTTGTTTGGCATGAACGGCCAGCCTCTATTGTATTTGTAAGTGGGATTCCTTTTGAAAGGAATTAAAGAATGGTTTGCTGGCACGGCTGTCTTCTTCAATATATTTCATTGGAGATGCTTTCTTATTGGTTTAGACATGTAACTATGACTCTTTGGTCTACTAAAGCCGGTTGTACATTAGTCCATCTAGGATTTCGATGAGGCATCTTTGAACCATCAAAGGTGTCTAAAACTAAGAATTTGTACCAGTTAACAAAAATACTTTACCCAACTGCTAGCCTCTCACTTAGCATTAAGCACTTCTACTACAAAGTGTGGCTCGTTGTTTCCATTTCCCATGTTCATCCCCAAGGTTTGCAAGAGCTCCCTGAGGTGGTATCTGCATGCCCATGCAGGCCTCTGGATGAGCCACCCCAAGGAATCTGGGGTTTGGGAAACAGAATGGACAAGTCTGAGAAGCTGAGTGAGATCCAAGGTGGTGGCTTGTTGCCTTCACCCATGTTGACTCAAAAACCTGGGTACCTGTGCCACTGTAATGTCTTAGCAATTCCATAATGAAATTCACATGGAATTTCCCAACTCCGCCAGATTTGTGTCAGCTCCCTTAACATGTTCCAGTTGCATGAAATACTAATTAAAGGCACTCATTGTTAACTGATATAAATAGTCCCCACTTAGCCCATTATAGGTATGGGCTGTAAAACAAACAATTGTGTGACAGATGATACATGTTAACATCGAGAAATTCTGTAATGACATTTCTGTAGCACTGTAACCCCCTCAACCACCATATGTTCCACATTAGGAGCTAAAAGGGGTGCTGATTACGAAGGTGACGTACCCTCTAGCTTGTGACTTTTCCTCTAAGAATAGCAAGGCCCCAAGCACCTCTGGAGGATTTACATTACAAATGGAGATGAGGCAATGAAATTATAAATGGGAGTTGGTTTTCAACTGCTCTGTGTGATTAGGATGCTGCATCCTGTTGCTATACAATAGCATCATTCACCTACAAAAAACTCCTATCTGGGGTGAAGGTGACTAAAGGCAAGCAATTGTATACAATAGAGCATGTCTCAGTTCAAAAGTCACAGCCGGGTGTGGTGGCACATGCCTGTAATCCCAGTACTTGGGAGGCTGAGACAGGAGGATCGCAGGTTCAGACTCAGTAACTTAGTGAAACCTGAGCAACTTATCAAGACCCTGTTTCCAAATAAAAAAATAAAACAGAGCTGGGAGTGTAGCTCAGAGGTAGAATGCCCATGGGTTCAATCTGCAGCAACACACACACACACACACACACACACATTAAAAAGTTAAAAGACACTATTTTGTCCCTGTGTACCCAAGTTTAAAAAAGATTTTGAAACAGTGGAACATGAAGTTTGAAACGTGTTATTTTTCTCCCAGAGATAACTCAACCACATGTCAAAATCTATGAATACAAGTAATATCCTGGCAATCAAATAAACACATCAATTAATGAAATTACACAACAGCAAACCACCTTCCATTATTCTCTTACCTCTTTTCTTAATTCTCCTAACACAAATTAGAGGTGTTTTTCTGAAACATTGGCTACAGAAAGGTTACATGACAACTGATCCTATGAAAAGAAATTGACATACACAGTTCAGTTGAATAGCAACTTTGAGTACGAGGTTATAAGCATTTTCTTAAAGTACAAATTGCTCATATACAATGGCAGTGATAACCACATATTCAGCCTGTAGCAATTCTGAGAAACAAATTCATTACCATGTACTATGTTAACAGGTTTATAGGGTTTATCTCATTTGCTGTTTTTAAGCCTGTGAGTATTATTTTTTATATATGATTTTATTGGTGCATTGTAGTCTCAACTCATAACGTAAATCATGGTGACAGTGACATACATGCACACAGCACTTGGTGTCCCCCCTGCTGCCTCCTCATCTCCCTTCTTCCCCATACAGAGTACTGAGATTGACATTGGTATTTTCACATATGTACACATAACAGATGGTAGTAATTCTTTCAATGAACCTCACTCTTCTCCCTCCCCTTCCCTTAGACCACCTCCCTAGCTCCACTGAGGTTTCTCCTCCATTATCTGGAGTCTCTCGGGTTCCAATTATTCCCTAGAGAAAACATATGACTCTTCACCTTCTGTGACTGGCTAATCTCACTTAACATAATGTTCTCTAGGTCCTTCCATTTTCTTGCAAATGATATAATTTTGTTCTTTATTTCTGAGTAGAATTCCATTGTGTGTATAGCCCATAATTTTGTAATCCATTTATCTGTTGATGGACACCTAGGTTGGTTTCATAATTTGGCTATTGTGAATTGTGCTGCTATGAACATGGCTATGCATATATTACTGTAATTCTCTGGTTTCAACCCCTTTGGAAAGATACCCAGGAGTGGTATAGCTGGATCATATAGTGGATCCATTCCCAGTTTTCTGAGGAATCCCCACACTGATCTCCATAGCAGCTGAACTAATTTGCAATCCCACCAACAGTGTAGAAGAGTTCTAATTTTTCCACATCCCCACCAACATTTATCATTTTTTGACTTCTTGATGATTGCCATTCTGATTAGGGTTAGATGGAATCTCAGTGTAGTTTTGATTTGCATCACCCTGATTGCTAATGATGTTGAACTTTTTTTCATGTATTTATTGGCCATTTGTATCTCTTCTTTCGTGAAGTGTCTGTTCAATTCAGTTGCCCATTTCTTGATAGGGTTATTTGTTTTTTTAGTGCAAAGTCTTTGAAGTACTTTGTATATTCTAGATATTAGTCCTCTATCAGAGGGATAACTAGCAAAGATCTTCTCCAATTCTGTAGGTTTTCTCTTTAGACTCTTGATGGTTTCCTTTGATGAGCAGAAACTTCTTAATTTAATGCCATCCCATTTATTAATTCTTGTTTTAATTTCCTGAACTTTGGGGGACTTGTTGAGGAAGTTTCTACCTGTGCCTATATGTTGGAATGTTGGACCTATGCCACCCTCTAGTAGTTTCAAAGTTTCTGGTCTAACTTCCAGGTCTTTGGTCCATCTCGAGTTGACTTCTATGTAGAGTGAGAGGTAAGGATTTAGTTCCATTTTTCTACAACTGGATAACCAGTTTTCCCAACACAATTTGTTGGAAAGGCTGTCTTCTCCAATGTATGTGTTTGGCACCTTTGTCGAAAATCAATTGGCTATAAGTGTGTGGATTGTTTTCTGTATCTTCTATTCTGTTCCATGGATCTTGTGTCTGTTTTTGTGCCAATACCATGATGTTTTTATTACTATAGCTCTGTAGTATAATTTGAAGTCAGGAATCATGATGCCTACTGCGTGGTTGTTATTGCTGAGAATTGCTTTGGCTATTATGGGCCTTTTGTTTCTCCATATGAAAATTAGGACTGATTTTTCTAGGTCTGTGAAGAATTACATTGGCATTTTGATATGGATTGCATTGACTCTGTAGATCACTTTTGGTAGAATGCCTGTTTTGATAATATTTATTCTGCCTATCCAAGAGCAAGGGAGATCTTTCCATCTTCTAAGATCTTCAATTTCTTTCTTTAGTGTTTTATAATCCTGTGAGTATTATTATTTGTATTGGACAAGGTTCACTAGATTAACAGAATTCACAGAATGAGTATATTTGAAAAAGGGATTTATCAGATGGGCTTACAGTTTGAAACAATGTAGTCCTACATTCTGGCTGCATGTGGAGAGTCAGAGGAACCAGTAGCTGGTGGAGTGGTCTAAGAGCTGGAGTCTTAGGATCGGAGCAACCACTAATTCAGTCCCAGTCCAAGACGTGAAGATCAGGAAGCTCTTCGGAGAAACGATGGTGAAGTTTCAGTTCGAAGGGCTGGAGGCCAAGATCAAGAAGCTCTTCAGAGAAACGGCGAAGCCGGCGGCCGACAATCTCAGGTGAGAGCAGATGCATTTTCCTCGGAAAGAGTTGCGCACTCTCTATGCGGCTTCTCCCTCTTTATCTAAGTCCTGCACCTATCAGAATCCTGCTGCCTACATTCAGGGCAGGCTTTCTGTTTAATCTGCTGTTACACACCCAAAGTCACATGATCTTGGGTGTGTCATGATCAGGTCAAGTTGACAACCTAGATTGACTATCACATTATTCTCATTCACATTTTAGAAAATCATTTAGGCATGTTAGGGATATAAAGGTAAGAAGATGTAGTTGGTCTCATCCCCATAGAATTTACAGTCTTGTGTGGGAGATGGACACAAGTCATTAATAACAATCAATTAAATATAAGAGGGCTAAATTCCCAGGAGGAAAAGTTCTGACATCTTTCAGAACATGTAAGAAGGGGGTTTGGTGGGTGAAAGAGGACTTATCTAGAGAAGTAATGTTTAGGACATGAGGCATGACTAGGATTTGGGCAGGCAAAGTGGAGGGTAAAGCACTTCCTATGCCGAGAAAGGATGTGCAGTGTGGAGAGAACAGAAGGATACAGGCATTGAGATGCCAAGATGCTGAGAAAACTCAAGTCAGAATTGAACCTAGGCTTCCTAATATCACATCCAGTGTGCTATCCATTTCTTATGACTGACTCTTTGGCACTCATCTGAGAAGGAGAGGAAAGAAGCAGAGAATAAAGAAGAAAAAGTAAGGGAAACAGAGGCACAGAGAGCTTAATTAATTTTCCCAAGGTCACACAGAGCCAGAATTTAAATTTGGCAGCCAGTTGCCAAAGCTCATACTTATACCCAAAATACTTTGCTCTGAACCATGATACTAAAAATTATCTCCCTAGGCTAATTCACTGGAATTTGTATAGAGCTTCTATTTCTTAACTACAAAGAAGTAATCTTAAACTTAAACTATGTATTATGGAAGGTTTTAAACATAAAAGTAAAGGGAAGTGGTATAGTGGACTCTCCTATAACCAACCACTATCCAGTTTAAATAAATATCAATATTTTTTCTAATGAAACAAGTGAGTGTAATGAAGCAAATTTAGGACAAAGGAGAAATTGCTAAGAACAAAATTTTATCAGATAGAAACGGCATCTTCAGACAAGGATTCTCACCTTTAAGTGCCATCTTGAAGTATTGCAAATAAACCTCCTAGCGAAATCACAAGAGCCGTGAGTTGATATGAGGACAGCCTTTTCTTCCAATCATTGAGATAAAGTGCAGTCTTTGGCAGTATCTCCTGCAAGTTAGAGCACTCTGGCTTTATCTCCTTTGTTGCATAATTGACATTTAAATGGTAAATGGCAGAAGTGAATTTCAGAAAAAAGCAAATCTGCCTTTGTACATGAACCTGTACATGATTTTTTAAAAGTCTCTTAGTCTGCCAGGTGTGTTGGCACATGCCCATAATTCCAGCACTTGGGAAGCTGAGACAGGAGGATTGCAGCTTTGAGGCCAGCCTCAGCAACTTAGTGAGACTCTCTGTAACTTAGTGAGACCCTGTTTCAACATAAAAAAATGAAACTGGTCTGGGGGTAAGGCTCTGGATTCAATCCTCAGTACCATGGGGGGTGAGGGGAGGAAGATCTCTTAGGCTTATTTAAGGACAGATTTTTGACATTTGGAAAATGTATTTTGCCTTAAGGTTGTTTGTAGCATAAATATTAGAAAGTGATACCTAACCTTTAATGATTCCAACAAAGATCATAGCTATCCATTTATCAAATCAATCTGTCTGTCCATATCTCTACCCATACATCTATCTAAATATGCACACACATAATGGTGGAGTTACCTCATAAACATATCTTATTGATGTGAATTTAACTCCATCTACTTGGAGGAGAGAGGGAAATCGCGACATCCCTTCAATCAAACCCTGGTGAATGTACAGCCTCACGGTGTTCAAGATAGAGACCGTGAATATGTTCTACTTGCCTATGATGACAAAGTTTCATCCCATTCAAAATACAAACATCATGGTAAAAGAATCTACCATGTAAAGAACAACAACAAAAATTGAATACATCCTTAAAAGGAAAGAAAATCAATCGAGTCCTACTTTGAGATAAACCAGATGTTGGAAGTAACAAATAAGGATTTTAAAGTTATTATTACTATCCTCAATGAAAAAGAACATGCCTTCTGTGAATAAAAACCTTAGCAGAGAAATAGGAAATTAAAGAATGTAAACAGAAACAGAAAGAGGAAATTCTAGACCTAAAAAAATACAGTTTCAGAAATAAAAAAAAAATCAACGAGGTGGATTTAACAGCTGAAATGACATGGCAAAGGAAAGTAAACTCCAAGACATAAACTCCAAGACAGGACAATAGAAGTTAACCAAGGTGAAGAACAGAGAAGAGTAGAACAGACCCTGGGACTTGTTAGCTAATACCAAACAGTGCAAAATGAAAACTTGATGGAAGACAGAAACAAGGTGCTCAATGGACTCCAAGAATCCTGAACCCAAAGAAGTCCCATTGACACACATCAATGGCAAACTGTCCAAATGGCTCAGATCTGCTGATTTTAATGTAGCCTTTCCAGACCCAGACAAATCAATTGGATACAAAATTAGAACATAGAAAATTTTACCAATAAAAAGAAAATTTGATCTAATAGCTTCATAAAGAATCCTGTACACCAATATATAAAGAATAAACACATTTTTGTATATATTAAAATGTTTACAATACCATAATAGATCACATTCCATAATAGATCACATTCTCTAATTATGATTCTGTTAAATTGAACACTGACATTTTTTTGAACACTGACATTTTTTTGAACACTGACATTTTAAAGATAACCTAAAAATTCATACGTATGCAAATTAAAAACCAAAAAATATTAAGTAAGTTGCGTATTCAAGAGGAAAAAGTGCTACAAAAATGAACTATTTAGAACTAAGCAACAAAAAGTATACCATATCAAAATTCATATGTGGGTTGCAATAAAGTTTACTTAGAGGAAACTTATGCATCAAACAATTTATTAAAACTAACCCTCCACAATTATAGGTACCTGAAAAAAATAAGTAAAAAGGATAGAAAATTTAAACAAAATGGAAATAAAAATATTAAAATAAGAACTTAATAAAGAGGAATAAAATTTAATGTATTAGAAAGGATCAGCAAGATAAGATACTTTCATTTCAAAAAAGACTTAAGGACAGTAGATTTCTAATGAAATGGGATAAAAAAGAGAGAAGGGACAAATAAAAAATATTAGAAACAAAAAGGTAAAAAATGTCCACAGATTTAGGGGAGCTATAAATATCCCTAGAAAATCCCTAGAAATAATTTTATGTCATTACTTTGAAAATTTTGATAATTTAGACAACTTTACACAAAATATACATGAAAATAATTTTTTAAAACCCAATAAATATTTTAATATACTAATAGCTGCTAAATAAGTTGAATCAGGTCAGAAATCATTCTCTCAAAGACACCAATCTGAAGCTATTTTATAAGTGATGCCACCAAATATTCAAGAAAAAGATAATTCTTATATTACACAAATTTTTCAGAATATAGAAAAAGAGTGATATCTCCCCAAGATCTTTTTTGAGTCCAGCATAATGTTGACACAAAATTCTAACAAAGAGAGTGCAAGAAAATGAAATTATAGATCAATGTAACTTATGAATATGGACATAATAGTCCTGAAGAAAACTAATAAGTCAAATGTCGCAATGTACCAAAATAATACATTTGAACAAGTAGAGTTTTTCCCAAAAGTCCGAGTATGGTCCAACATTAGAAACTCCACCTATATGAATGATCCCATCAAGGGATGAAAGGGGGAAATCACATAATCACCTCAATACCTATAGAAAAATCGTCTGATAAGCCGGGCGTGGTGGCGCACGCTTGTAAGTCTGAGACAGGAGGATCACAGGTTCTCGGCCAGCCTCAGCTACTTAGTGAGGCCCTCCGCAACTTAGTGAGAGCCTGTTTCAAAATAAAGAATGAAAACTAGGGCTGGGGGTATAGCTCAGAGGCAGAATGCCCCTGAGTTCAATCCCCAGTACCTCAAAAAAAAAAAAAGAAAAATCATTTGATAAAGTTTAACATTCATTCTGTTAAACAACAACAAAAAATGTTTGATAGAACATGACATCAGATCTTTCCCACTGACTCTAGATTTTGGTAGAAATTCCAAAAGCTTTATACAAAATGGTAAGTTATAAGTCACTTTACATTCTAAAGCAAATTACTCAATGGACCACTTATGGAGAAGTTGAAAAGGAAGTAATCCAATTTCTATTCTGTCAGCATCAACCATCGCCCATCTCAAGGTTATACACAAAGAACTCTAATGTTTCATGGAGAAGGTTGAACATTCACACTTGTTCTGTGCAATCTTGTGCACAGAAAGTAGGCAGAGTCCCAGTACTTTGGGAGGCGGAGACCGGAGGATCCTGGTTCACGGCCAGCCTCAGCTCTCTCTCTCTCTCTCTCTCTCTCTCTCTCTCTCTCTCTCTCCCATCTCCTGTCTCTCAACTTCATGAGACCCGGTTTCAAAATAAAGTATAAAAAATAGGGCCGGGGGTGTAGCGCGGAGGTAGAACGCCCCTGGGTTCAATTTCCGGTACCGCAAAAAAAAAAAAAAAAGAAAGTAGGGAGAGATGGAAGACTGATTATCTCCATCTGAAACCAAATGAAAGGGCCTGAAAAAGAGCCTCTTGGAAAATCTGACATATGTCCCTTGATTTGGTGACTTATTGGGTAAGGACAGAGAAGAGTGTGTACTTCATATAGACCAGCCAGCAGTCCCACAGACTGGACCCAAAGGTGGGTCATCTGTCCAAAAGGATAAAAAAGAGGTGAGGATGCACCTGCTGAGCAGTTGACTCCTGGATGCCAGAGGTCTGGGGGAGGAGTCATAAATGACCAGGTAGAGACACCTTTGCTTGAGTGATAGGAATTAAATGCAAGAAATCCTGATGACCAAGGCTTCTTCCAAGAGCAACAGAAGTACTCCAGGAAAGGAAAATCAGCTCTCCCACATCTGTCACGCCTAGTTAAAAGCAATGATAGTCAAGGAAGACATTTCCTACCAACACCTTCCTTGTACCCTCAACCAATCCCAGAACTGCTAAACACCAATTACAGAGTCTGAGGAGGAGTAGCAAGGGATAGAGAGGAAAACAGCTGTGCTCTTACTCTCGCTGCAGAGATCCTGGCCTGAGTTTGACCCCTTATGGAGAAGGGAGTTTTTAAATTGGATTCAAGTTTGGAGATTTGTTGTTAAACTGGATATGAGTATTTATCACTTTATAGTAGCTGGAGAACATTTTATTATCCAAGGCGACTGGCAGTATTAGGGATTCTGACCATTATTTCATCCAGGATAAACAAAAAACTATTCAAGAGAGCTAAATGAAGCAAGAGTCATGATGAGAGAAGTAAAATTTACTTCTGCTTGCATAACTTTGAATCCCATGGTTCAGTGAACTAGTTACACTAGGAAAAGATACTTTCTTAACTTGATAAATAGCAGCCATCTCAAATCATTGTAAACGCAGTGAATGTGAGACTTTGGAAGCACCCTTGGTGCTGGGGGAAAGGTCAGGATGATCATATCAGCAAGTGCTATTCATCATTGTCCTAGAAAGTGTAGCCAATGCAATAAGACTAGAAAAATATTTACATGGGGAATAATGGTTGGAAAGGCAGAGACAAAATATTATTTGCAGATAATATGATAGCTCATGTCAAAAAGCTCATAGAACTAAAAGCTATTAATTTTAACAAGAAAAACTAACATACAGAAATAAATAATGGTCTATGTTATGGGCTGAGTTCTGCCTATCACCCTAAAATACCCCAGTACTTCAGAATGTGACTGTATTTGGAGATAGATTCTTTAAAGTAGTTATTGAGTTAAAAATGAAGTTGTTAGTGTGGATTCTATTATTAGTGTGGACTCTAATCTTGATGATTACCTAGATATCAAGGCATCGTTCCTATTATCCCTGTGCAAAGTACTAAACCTCTCTCTAGTGGCTATGATCTCTTCAGTGACCACAGCTTTCTTGGTCCCAATTTCACACGTTTTTCTGGCTAAAATGAAAATTTTTAAAATTTTTCTGCTTCACTTTCTGCTCCCTTTTGCCACAGTGAACTTAGCTAAAAGCATGAGCTCCACCCCACGCCACCATCCAAATACTCTGCTGCTTGGAAATTTCCTCTGCCAGGTTACTTAGCCCATCACCTTTAAATTCAGCCCTACACAAAGTCTCAGGATAGGGACCAAATGTAGACATGTTCTTTGCCAGGATGTAACATGTATGGGCTCTACTCTATTTCCCTGTGGAGTCCTGCTTGCCCTCTGCAATCTCACAAGCACAGTCCTTACTCTCCACATTCCTATTGGCATTCTAACCTTCTGAACTCCCACCAGAATTGCTCATTAATCTCTGCTTACAACATCCAAAGGCTTCTGAAGCCTGGTTCTCCAAACCTTTTCAAATTCCTCCCACAAACCAGTTCCAAAGGTTTCCAAACTACATGGTCAGGTAAGACACAGCAGCGACTCTACTCCTCAGTACCCATTTCTGTTTTAGTCAGTTTTCCTGTCACTATGAGTAAAATACCTGACAAGAACAACTTAGAAGAAGAAAGATTTAGTGGAGCTCACAGTTTCAGAGGTTCAGTAGTTTCAGTCCATGGCTGGCTGGCACCACAGTGGCAGAGTGTGTGGCAGTGTTAGTAACTGGCTAGCTATGAGCAGGACAGGGTTAAAAGGGGATGGTGATTGCCCCATCTAGCTGTCATCAGAGACTTCCAGCCTATTACATGGCAGCTTTAGATTTCCCACATGATGCACTTGTGCCCAATTGCGCTAAGCTGTTGCACAAAACCCCAAAAGTAATCGCCACTGAATTACTATGCTAGAGAAGGGGTGGAATTTCTGGAAAGTATAAGAGACCATGAGGCAGACTGGGCCCCCCCTTTCCTTTACTCCACTCCCAGATCAGAAAGCTCAGTGACCCTCCTGTGCAACCTACCCAATAAAGCCTTTCATGCCTACCCTATCTACATCCCCCAAATGAAATCTTCCTTTTGGAGAGATAAAAACCAAGGGAAACTCATGACCTTGTAACAGCAGAGGGGCTCCTTCTCATATCATAGTGGCTGGAAGCACAGAGGGTGAGAGGAGGAGGTCCAGGGACATGGAGAGCTCCCAAGTCTCTGCTCCCAGTGACCCACCTCCTCCAGCCATGCCCCTACTTTTTAATCTGGCTATATTGGGGATATGTTTCTGTGTGTGTGTGTGTGTGTGTGTGTGTGTGTGTGTTACTGGGCATTGAATGCAGGGGTGTTCTACCTCAGAGATACACCTCCAGTCCCTTTTATTTTTATTTATGGTTTTGAAACAGGGTCTCATTAGGTTGCTGAGAGTCTTGCCATGTTGCTGAGGCTGATCTTGAACCTGTGATCCTCCTGTCTCATCCTCCCAAGTACTGGGATTACAGGTGTGCACCACCACACCAGTCTGGGACATGTACTTTGAACACATGAGGTTTTGGGAGTCATTCCAGACCCAAACCATAATGGTATCCTATTCAAAGTATCTGAGAAATGACAAAGCACCCAGCCAAAGAATAAATCGAGTCCTACACGTTTAAGGAATTTATGGTGAAAATTGCAAAGCTTTCTGAAAGAAAGAATGACTTGAATAAATGGACAAATGCAGCAAGTTCGTTAATGATAAGATACAATACAAATATTTCCATTTTTCCCAGAATTAATCTATACATTTTGTATCAGAACAATCAAATTCAAGTCAAATAGAGTTTTCATGAAAGAGTAAAGGTGCGATGATAAGAGAGAGAATGTTAATAAAGAACAAGAAAGAAAGCAAATATTTCACTGTCCCTACAGTGCAGAAGTCTTAGTAACTAAGGTAATGGTAATTATGCATTTAAGAAATGTCATTTTAGTTTTCTTTTTTTTCTCTAGTGCTGGGATAGAACCCAGGAAGGACCTCATGCATTCTAAGCAAGTGCTCTTCCACTGACCCACATCCCCAGCCATAGCTTTCACTATTAAATATAAAAATTCTTGTCTCTTTTCAGATTTTTATCACATTAAAGATCCATTCTACCATAATTCAGTTTTCTAAGAGATTATAAAGAAATGTTTATAACAAATAGATATTTTGGCAAATGTCGTGTGTGTGTGTGTGTGTGTGTGTCTACCTCTGAGCTACACTCCCAGCCCTATTTTATGTTTTAGTTTGAAACAGGGTCTCACTAAGTTGCTAAGGCTAGCCCCAAACCTGTGATCCTCCTGTCTCAGCCTCCCAAGTACAGGGATTATAACAGTACGTCACCACCCCTGGCTTGGCAAATGCCTTTTGAACAGCTCAATATATGATCACATAATTTTTCTTCTTTCACCTAATAATGAAATGCATCATGTCATTTTGTTTCTTATGTTGAAATTACATTTTCATTTCTGGTATAAACCCAACTTCAGTGGTAGCACGCAGTTCTTTAAACATGTAGCTGAATTTAACGAGGTAATATTATATTTTATATTTGTGAGTCTATATTCATAAATAAGGTTGATATATGACTTTCCTTTTGCATTTCATGACTTGGTAGCAAGGTTTTCTGGCTTTAAATCAGCAGTGAGACTTCATTTTTATCCTTTAGAACAGTTTAGCCAGAGTATAAATAATCTATTTTTGAATATGTTAGAAATCACTAGGAAAATTGCTGGGCCCATGGCCATTTTCTTTTGTGGTGTGTTATGGTCAGCATCCTTATAGCTGTAATCTAAAAGACTGACCACATAACTTAGAGGAAAGAAGACATATTTTCTTATGGTTTTGGGCTCAGTTCATGTGAGGCTGGGGACCGCAGATCTCAGGGCATGGCAGTGGGAGGCAGAGAAAGGGAGAGCACTGAGGCTGTGCTCCTCACATCACAGAGGCCAGAAGCAAGAGAGAAGAGAGAGAAAGAGAGCAGGGGGAGGAGGAACCATACATAACCTCCAAGGTCGCACCCCTAGGGACCGCTCTTCCAGCCGCACCCTACCAGCCTACTGGGTACAATGGATTTATCCACTTCTGGGATCACAACCCTCATGATTCAGTTACATTAGCTCCAAACACTAATAAGTAAGCTTGTTAGGGGACATTTTATATCTAACTACAACATGGTGGCATAGTTCCTGAACAATTATTTTATGTTGATCATACTATCATTATCTACATAGGGTTTCTAGTTTAGCTGGAGTTAGTGTTGATAACATAATTTTGCATAAAAATTTTAGAAATATTTTCAAGATATTTTGCAAAAATTTATACATTTTATTTTTAAGAAAAAAGAAAAACAGCTTCTATGTATCAGGTTTAGGTAGGGGAGATTATTGTGTAGACAGTCTCTGAGTTCAGAAACAGAGCAAGGTTATAATAGAAACTGTCATTAATTTTAATCCATTTTTTTTTGCGGTACCGGGGATTGAACCCAGGGGCATTCTACCTCCGTGCTACACCCCTGGCCCTATTTTTATACTTTATTTTGAAACCGGGTCTCACGAAGTTGCGGAGGGACTCACTAAGTAGAGAGAGAGAGACAGAGACAGAGAGAGAGAGAGACAGAGGGAGAGAGAGAGAGAGCTGAGGCTGGCCACGAACCTGTATCCTCCGGTCTCCGCCTCCCAAAGTACTGGGATTACAAGCGTGCGCCACCACGCCCGGCTTTTAATACATTTTTTACCAAGTGAATTGAGAGTGTCATAATACTAAAGTCTAAATACATTTTTCCCGTCTGAGAAGTATACAGAGAAACATCATACTCTAAAAAGACTCACATTCTGGTTAAAGTTTTCTTACATGAAGAAGAACGCAATGCATGGAAGTCCTGAACAACCACGCAGTGTGTTCTGCCACACAGACAGTCTGTAGGAGGGTTCATGTCTTCACCATCCCTCCTTCCACCCTGACAGCTTATCATCCACATCACAGCACTCAGTCTTCTGGCCAATTCTGGCATTTTCCACCCTGCTTCAGGAGACTCCAGTTATGTTTCATCCCTCTGCACTCCTGTGAGCCCCTGGCCCCACCTTCCAAACCGCACCATCCTCAGCCTGACATCGACATCAGAAATGTATGGTTTTCAAATTCCTAGTTCTAGATCCCAAAGGAAACTGTGCTTCTGCTTGTGAAGAATAGCTAAAGTCGATCTCAGATTTAAATTTTCGCGTGGCCTCTGTGTTTGGGTACAGACATACTTGGGTCAATGTCAGTATAGGACACTCAGCCACCAAAAATCTGAGCTTCACAGGAGGCTGGCATCTTGGATCAAGATATTAATGCAGGGCTCCTTCTTTTCCTATCAATGTTGTTCTCCCTTTAGTTTTATTTCTTCTGAAAAGAATTCCAGATAATGCTTGAGAGAGAAGAGAAAGAGATGTGTGTGTGTGTGTGTGTGTGTGTGTGTGTGTGTGTGTGTGTGTGAGAGAGAGAGAGAGAGAG
>PVJS01029432.1:0-24808 GCA_004027185.1 Glis glis
GGGTTGCACGTGTTTTTCATTCACCTAATCTGGATAGGAATGTAGTAGTAACACCCTTTTTCCATTTGCTGATCAAAGCTATGACAAGTGTTTCCATTTTACCCTGTTTTAAATGCAACTTCGGAGTACTTTTTCACGTTTCACATTTTATCTTATTTTTCATCCATTCCTTGCATTAATCACGAGGAGATAGATATTTGTATTCTGTTAGACTACGCCTTTAGCCATCAAGTATTCCTTTGTGAAAGGCAACACTGAAGTATAAAAAGAATGCTGCCCGATATTGCTATTGATGCTAAGGTCATTTTCCCATCGTTGACCACTTTCATTGTGTTTCCCTGGATAAACTTGCTACATTCACTAACATCTTACTTACTGGAATGTCAAGATTAACTTGAACAAATTCTCCTGATATCCAAATTGCAATACTTTATTTGTCATCAACTTTCAATGCAATTCACAGTTATTTATGTGGGCAACAATACTTTCAATAAGGCCAGAGGTGGAGGCGTGCAAAGAATTAACACAGTACTGTAACAACTACTGAGAGATTTTTTTCCGGGGTTGCACGCGTGGACGCCGGGGTCTGGCACCTGGCGACGGGGTCGCCCAGGGAGCACAGGGACTGCTGGGGTGGCGCGCAGTAACGCCGGCGTCTGGTACATGGCGCAGGTGTCCCCCAGGTGGCTCAAGGACATCCAGGGTTGTACGGGTGGATGCCGGGAACGGTACTTAGCGCAGAGGCCCCCCAGGTGTTGCAGGACGTTCCAGGGTGGCTCGCAATGACGCCGGGTTCTGGTACCTAGCACAGGAGTCCCTCAAGGGGCTCAAGGACTTTCGGGGTTGCACGCGGGGACGCCGGGGTCGATTCCATGTTTCAGGGGCCGCCCAGGTGTCGCATAGTCTGCCGTGGTTGCACGCGGGGACGCCGGGGTCAGGTACCTGGCGCAGGGTCGCCCAGCTGGCACAGGACCTGCCATTATTGTGCGCAAGAACGCCGGGGTCTGGTACCTAGTGCAGGGGACCCCAGGTGGCGTAAGGAATTCCGCGGTTGCGCGCGAGGACGCTGGGGTCTGGTACCTGGCGCAGGGGCCGCCCAGGTGGCTCAGTGACTACCGGGGAGGCGCGCAGTGATGGCGGGGTCTGGTACCCGCCACAGGGGCAGCCCTGTTGGCAGGGGCTGCCGGGGTTGCGCGCGAGGACGCCGGGGTCTGTTACCTGCCGCGGTGGGTCGCCCAAGGAGCGCAGGGGCTGCCGGCGTTTCGAGCGGTAACACCGGATTCTTGTACCTGGCGCAGGGGCCGCCCAGGGGACACAGGGGACGCCCTGGTGGCACAGTGGCTGCCGGGTTTGCGCGCGGGGATGCCTGGGTCTGGTACCTGGCACAGGGGCTGGCAAGGTGGCGCAGTGACTGCTGGGGTGGCACGAGGGGACACCGGGGTCTGACCCCTAGAGCAGAGGCCGCCCAGGTGGCGCAAGGACTGCCGGGTTGCACGCCGGGACGCCGGGGACTGGTACTGGCGCAGGGCCGCCCAGGTGTCGCAGGGCCTGCTGGGGTTGCACGCGGGAACGCCGGGGTCTGGCACCTGGCGCAGTGGTCGCCCAGGGAGCGAAGGGACTGCCGGGGTGGCGCGTGGTAACGCCGGCGACGGGTATTGGGGCAAGGGCCGCCCAGGTGATGCAGGTGCAGCCCAGTTGGCGCAGGGGTGCCGGGGTTGCGCACTTGGATGCCGGGGTATCGTAACGGATGATGAGGCCGCCCAGGTGTCTCAGGAGCTTCTGGTGTGGTGTGCGTGCAAGCTGGGGTCTGGTACATGGTGCAGGAGCCGCCCAGGTGGCGCTGGGGCCGCCCATGTGATGCAGAGGCCGCCCAGGTGGCACAAGGAATTCTGGGGTGGCACGCGGGGACTCCGGGGTTAGGCACTTGGAGCAGGGGCCGCCCAGGAGGCGCACGGGCTGCCCAGGTTGTGAACGTGGATGCCGGTGTCTCGTACATGGCGCAGAGGCCGCCCAGGTGTCGCAGGGGCCACCCAGGTGTCGCAGAGACTGCCGGGGTTGCGCGCGGTGACGCCGGGGTCTGGTACCTAGCACAGGGGCCCCCCAGGTGGCTCAAGGACATTCTGGGTTGCAGGTGGGGATGCTGGGGTGTGGTACATGGTGCAGGGGCCGCCCACGTGGCGCAGAGGCTGCCGGGGTTGCGCGCGGGAAGCCGGTGTCAGGTCCCTGGTGCAGGGGTCGCCCAGTTGGCGAAGGAACTGCCGGGCTTGCGTGCGAGGACGCCGTGGTCAGGTACCTGGCACAGGGGTCCCCGAGGTGACGCAATGACTTCTGGGGTTGCACGGGGGACGCCGGGGAAAGGTACTTAGCGCAGGGGCCCCCTAGGTGTCGCAGGGCCTGCCGGGGTGGCTCGCAGTGACACCGGGGTCTGGTGCCTGGCACTGGGGACCCCAGCTGGCGCAAGGATTTCCGGGGTTGCACGCGGGAACGCTGGGGTGTGGTATATGGTGCAGGGGCCGCCCAGGTGGCGCAGTGGCTTCCGGGGTTGCGCGCGGGGAAGCCGGGGTCATGTCCCTGGAGCAGGGGTCGCCCAGTTGGCGAAGGAACTGCCGGGCTTGCGGGCGAGGACGCCGGGGTCAGGTACCTGGCGCAGGGGTCCCCCAGTTGGCGAAAGGATGCGGGGACGCCGGGGTCTGGTACCTAGCGCAGGGGCCACACAGGTGTCAAAGGTCCTGCCGCGGTGGCTCTCGGTGACGCTGGGGTCTGGTACATAGCACGGGGGCCCCCCAGGTGGCTCAAGGACTTTCGGGGTTGAACGCGGGGACGCCGGGGTCTGGATTCTGGCGCAGGGGCCGCTGAGGTGTCGCATAGCCTGCCGGGGTTGCTCGCGGGGATGCCGGGATCAGGTACCTGGCGCAGGGGTCGCGCAGGTGGCGCAGGGACTGCCATTGTTGTTCGTAAGGAAGCCGGGGTCGGCTACCTAGCGCAGGGGACCCCAGGTGGCGCAATAACTTCTGGTTTGCGGGCGAGGACGCTGGGTTCAGGTACCTGGCGCAGTGTGACAGCCGGGGTGGTGCGCGGGGATGGCGGGGTCTGATACATGGCGAAGGGGCAGCCCAGTTGGCAGGGGCTGCCCGCGGGGGATTGCGCGCGGGGAAGCCGGTGTTTGGTACGTGGCGCAGGCATCGCGCAAGGAGCGCAGGGGCTGCCGGGGTTGTGTGCGGTAACGCCAGCGTCTGGTACCTGGCGTAGGGGCCGCTCAGGTCACGCAGGTGCAGCCTAGGTGCCACATGGGTGCTGGTGTTGAGCACTTGGACGCCGGGGTATCATAGCGTGTGCAGGGGCCGCCCAGGTGGCGCAGGGGCTGCCGGGGTGGCGCGCGTGGACGCCAGGTTCTGGAACATGGTGCAGGGTCCGCCCGGGTGGCGCAGGGGCTGCCGGGGTGGCGCGAGGAGACACCGGGGTCTGGTACCTGGCGCACGGGTCGCCCAAGTGACGCAGGTGCAGCCCAGGTGGCGCAGGGGGGCCGGGGTTGCGCACTTGGACGGCGGGGTCTCGTACCGGGTGCAGAGGCCGCCCAGGTGGCTCAAGGACTTTCGGGGTTGCAAGCGGGGACGCTGGGGTGTGGGACATGGTGCAGGGGTCGCCCAGGTGGCGCAGGAACTGCCGTTGTTGCGCGTGGTAATACTGGCGTCTTGTACCTGGCGCAGGGGGAGCCCAGGGGACACAGGGGACGCCCAGGTGGCACAGGGGCTGCCGGGTTTGCGCGCGGGGAAGCCGGGGTGTGGTACCCGGCGCAGGGGCTGCCAAGGTGGCGCAGGGCCTGCTGGGTTGGCACACGGGGACTCCGGGGTCAGACCCCTAGTACAGAGGCGGCCCAGGTGGCGCAAGGACTGCCGGGGTTGCACGCGGGGACGCCGGGGTCTGGCACCTGGCGCAGTGGTCGCCCAGGGAGGGAAGGGACTGCCGGAGTGGCGCGTGGTAACGCCGGCGTCGGGTATTGGCGCAAGGGCTGCCCAGGTGATGCAGGTGCAGCCCAGGTGGCGCAGGGGTGCCGGGGTTGTGCACTTGGACGCCAGAGTCTCGTAACGGATGATGAGGCCGCCCACGTGTCTCAGGGGCTGCTGGTGTGGTGTGCGTGCACGCTGGGGTCTGGTACATGGTGCAGGAGCTGCCCAGGTGGCGCTGGGGCCGCCCATGTGATGCAGAGGCTGCCCAGGTGGCACAGGGAATTCTGGGGTGTCGCGCGGGGACGCCGGGGTCTGGTACCTAGCATATTGGCCCTCCAGGTGGCTCAAGGACTTTCGGGCTTGCACGCGGGGACACTGGGGTGTGGGATATGGTACAGGGGCCGCCCAGGTGGCACAGGGGCTTCTGGGGTTGCGCGCGGAGACGCCAGGGTCAGGTCCGTGGCGCAGGGGTCGCCCAGTTGGCGAAGGAACTGCCGGGCTTGCGTGAGGATGCCGGGGTCAGGTACCTGGCGCAGGGGTCCCCCAGGTGGCGCAAGGACTTCCGTGGTTGCACGCGTTGACGCCGGGGTCTGATACCTGGCGCAGGGGCCGCCCAGGTGGTGCAGGGGCTGCCGGAGTTGCGCGCGGGGACGCTGGGGTCAGGTCCCTTGTGCAGGGGTCGCCCAGTTGGCGAAGGAACTGCCTGGTTTGCGCGCGAAGATGCCGGGGTCAGGTACCTTGCGCAGGGGTCGCCCAATGAGCGCAGGGTCTGCCGGGATTGCGCGTGGTAACACCGGGGTCTTGTACCTGGCAAAGGGGCCGCCCAGCGGACACAGGGGACGCCCAGGTGGTACAGGGGTTGACGGGTTTGCACGCGGGGACGCCGGGGACCGGTACTTAGCGCAGGGGCCCCCCAGGTGTCGCAGAGCCTGCCGGAGTGCCTCGCGGTGACGCCGGGGTCTGGTACCTAGCACAGGGGCCACCCAGGTGGCTCAAGAACTTTCGGGGTTGCACGCGGGGAAGCCAGGGTCTTGTATCTGATGCAGGGTCCGCCCAGGTGTCGCATAGCCTGCCGGGGTTGCATGCGGGGACGCCGGGGTCAGGTCCCTGGCGCAGGGGTCGCCGAGGTGGTGCAGGAACTGCCATTGTTGTGCGTGAGGACGCCGGGGTCTGGTACCTAGCGCAGGGGACCCCAGCTGGTGCAAGGACTTCTGGGGTTGCGCCTGCTGGGGTGGCACGCGGGGATCCCGGGGTCAGACCCCTAGCACGGGGGCCGCACAGGTGGCGCAGGGCCTGCCTGGTTGGCTCGCGGTGATGCCGGTTCTGGTAGCTAGCACAGGGGCCCAACTGATGGCTCAAGGACTTCCGGGGTTGCACGCGGGAATGCTGGGGTATGGTATATGGCGCAGGGGCCGCCCAGGTGGCACAGGGGCTTCTGGGGTTGCACGCGGGGATGCCAGGGTCAGGTCCCTGGCACAGGGGTCGCCCAGATGGCGAAGGAATTGCCGGGCTTGCGCGAGAGGATTCCGGGGTCAGGTACCTGGAGCAGGGGTCCCCCAGGTGGCGCAAGGACTCCGTGGTTTCAGGCTGGGATGCCGGGGTCTGGTACCTAGCGCAGGTGCCACCCAGGTGTCGAAGGTCCTGCCGGGGTGGCTCCCAGTGGCGCCGGGGTCTGGTACTTAGCACGGGGGCCCCCCAGGTGGCTCAAGGACTTTCGGGTTGAACGCGGGGACGCCGGGGTCTGGATTCTGGCGCAGGGGCCGCCGAGGTGTCGCATAGCCTGCTGGGGTTGCTCACGGGGACGCCGGGATCAGGTACCTGGTGCAGGGGTCGCACAGGTGGCGCAGGAACTGTCCTTGTTGTTCTTCAGGACGCCGGGGTCTGCTACCTAGTGAAGGGGACACCAGGTGGCGCAATAACTTCCGGGTTGCGCGCGAGGATGCCGGGGTCAGGTACCTGGCACAGGGTCTGCCCAGGTGGCGCAGTGACAGCACCCCAGGTGCCCACCCGGTGGAGCAGGAACTGCCGGGATTGCACGCGATGACGCCGGGGCCTGATACCTGGTGCAGGGTCTTCCCTGTTATTGCAGGGGCCCCTCATGTGATGCAGGTGCCGCCTAGGTGGTGCCAGGGCTGCTGCGATTGCGCGCAGGCATCCCGGGGTCTGGTACTTGACACAAGGGCTGCCCAGGTGGCGAGGGGCCCCCGGGGTTGCATACGTGGATGCCAGGGTCTGGTACCTGGCGCAGGGGTCGCCCAGGAGCGCAGGGACTGCCGAGGTGGTGCGTGGTAATGCCGGAGTCTGGTAACTGGCTCAGGGTTCGCCCAGGAATGCAGGGAATGCCCGGGTGGCACGTGGTAACGCCGGCGTCTGGAACCTGGTGCAGGGGCCACCCAGGTGACGTAGGGGATGCCCAGGTGTCTCTGAAGCTGCCGGGGTTGTGCGTGGGGATGCCGAGGTCGACCAAGATCGCAGGGGCTGCAGGGGTTGCGTGTGGTAAAACCTGTGTCTTGTACCTGGCGCAGGGGATGCCCAGGTGGCACAGGGGATGACGGGTTTGCACGCAGGGATGCCGGGGTCTGGTACCTGGCACAGGGGCCGCCCAGGTGACGAAGGTGCAGCCCACGTGGCGCATGGGACCCGGGGTTGCGAACTTGTACGCCGGGGCTCGTACCGGCTGCAGAGGTCACCCAGGTGGCTTAGGGGCTGCTTGGGTGGCGCCCATGAACGCTGGGGTGTCGTACATGGCCCAGCGGCTGCCCAGATGTCGCAGGGCCTTCTGGGGTGGCTCGCGGTGACGCCGGCAGGGGCCGCCCATGTGATGCAGAGTCCGCCCAGGTGTTGCAAAGGCTGCCGGGTTTGCGCGCTGTGATGTCGGGGTCTGGTACCTAGCACAGGGGCCCCCCAGGTGGCGCAAGGACTTCCGGGGTTGCGCGCGAGGAAGCCGGGTTCTTGGACCTGGAGCAGG
The DNA here is from genome assembly GCA_004027185.1 of Glis glis. Classification (NCBI taxonomy): domain Eukaryota; kingdom Metazoa; phylum Chordata; class Mammalia; order Rodentia; family Gliridae; genus Glis; species Glis glis. Next base: position 6,916 of record PVJS01029432.1, read on the forward strand.
GACCGCCCATGTAGTGCAGAGACTGCCGGTGTGGCGCGCGGGGTTGGCGGGCTCTGGTACCTGGTGAAGGGGCAGCCCAGTTGGCAGGGGCTGCCGGGGTTGCGTGCGGGGACGCCGAGGTCTGCTATCTGGTGAAGGGTCTGTCCAGGGACACAAGGGACGCCCAGGTTGCATAAGGGCTGCCGGGTTTGCGCGTGGGAATGCCGGGGTCTGGTACGTGGTGCAGGGGCCGCCAAGGTGGGGCAGTGACTGCTGGGGTGGCATGTGGAGACACCAGGGTCTGGTATCTGGCTTAGGGGCCACCAAGGTGGCGCAGGGCCTGCAGGGGTGGCTCGCGGTGACGCCGGGGTCTGATATCTGGCGTAGGGGCCGACCAGGTGGTGCAAGGACTTCCACAGTTGCACGCGGGGACGGCGTGGTCTGGTACTTGGCGAAGGGGCAGCCCAGTTGGCGCAGGAACTGCCATTGTTGTGTGAGAGGGCGCCGGGATCTGGAACCTACCAAGGGGACCCCAGGTGGTGCAAGGACTTCCAGAGTTGCGCGCGAGGACGCTGGGGTCTGGTACTTGGTGCAGGGGCCACCCAGGTGACGCAGGTGCAGCCCATGTGGCGCAGGGGTGCTTGCGTTGTGCACTTGAACGCCTGGGTCTCGTACCGGGTGCAGAGGCCGCCCAGGTGTCTCAAGGACTTTCAGGGTTGCAAGCAGGGATGCTGGGGTGTGGTACATGGTGGAGGGGTCACCCAGGTGGCGCAGGAACTGCCGTTGTTGCACGCGGTAATACCGGGGTCTCGTACCTGGCACAGGGGTCGCCCAGGGGACGCAGGGGACGCCCAGGTGGCACAGGGGTTGCCGCGTTTGCGTGCAGGGATGTCAGGGTCTGGTACCTGGCGCAGGGGCTGCCAAGTTGGCGCACAGCCTGCTGGGTTGGCACACGGGGACACCGGGGTTAGACCCCTAGTACAGAGGCGGCCCAGGTGGTGCAAGGACTGCCGGGGTTGCATGCGAGGACGCCGGGGTCTGGCACCTGGCGCAGTGGTCGCCCAGGGAGCGAAGGGACTGCCGGAATGGCGCGTGGTAACGCCGGCGTCGGGTATTGGCGCAAGGGCTGCCCAGGTGACGCAGGAACAGCCAGGGTTGCGCGCGGGAACACCGGAGTCTTGTACCTGGCGCAGGGACCGCCCAGGGGACGCAGGGTACGCCCAGGTGGCACAGGGGCTGCCGGGTTTTCGTGCGATGATGCCGGGGTCTGGTACCTGGTGCAGGGGCCGCCCAGGTGGCGCAGAAAATGCCGCGGTTGCCCAGGTTGACGCCGGGGTCTGATACCTGGCGCAGGGGCCGCCCAGGTGGTGCAGGGGCTGCCGGAGTTGCGCTGGGACGCCGGGGTCAGGTACCTGGCACAGGGGCTGCCGAGGAGGCACAGGGACTGCTGGGGTGGCACGCGGGGTCACTGGGGTCTGGTATCTGGTGCAGGAGCCGCCTTCTGATGCAAGGGCCTCCCTGGTGGCGCAGGGGCTGCTGCGATTTCGAGCAGGTATGCCGGGTGTCTGATACTTGGCACCGGGGGTGCCCAGGTGGTGAGGGGCTGCAGGGGTTGCTTACCTGGACACCGGGGTCTGCTCCTGGCGCAGGGGTCGCTAAGGGAGCACAGGGACTGCCGGGGTGGCGCGCGGTAACGCCGGCATCTGGTACTTGGCGCAGGGGCCGCTCAGGTGACGCAGGTGCAGCCCAGGTGGCGCAGGGGTGTCGGGGTTGCTCACTTGGACTCCGGGGACTTGTACCGGGTGCAGAGGACGCCAAGGTGTCTCAGGGGTTGTCCAGGTGGCTCAGGTGGGCTGGGGTGCTGGGAGGGGACGCCGGGGTCTGGTACTGGGTGCTGGGGCTGCCCTGGAGGTGCAGGTGCTGCCCCGGTTGCGCACGTGGACGCCGAAGTCTCGTATAATGTCAGGGGCTGCCCAGGTGTCACAGGGACCGCCCAGGTGTCGCAGAGGCACCCGGGGTTGCGCGCGGTGATGCCAGGGTCTGGTACCTAGCACAGGATCCCCCCAGGTGGCTCAAGGACTTTCGGGGTTGCACGTGGGGATGCTGGGGTGTGGTGCATGGTTAACGGGTCGCCCATGTGGCACAGGAACTGCCGGGGTTGCGCGCAAGGAAGCCGGGGTCAGGTACCTAGCGCAGGGGTCCCCCAGGTGACACAGGTGCAGCCCAGGTGGGGCAGGGGGGCCAGGGTTGCGCACTTGGACGCCGGGGTCTCATACCGGGTGCAGTGGCTGCCCAGGTGGCTCAGGAATTCTGGAGTGGCGTGAGTGGACGCCGGGGTCTGTTACATGGTGTAGGAGCCTCAAGGTGGAGCAGGGGCCGCCCATGTGATGTAGAGGCCGCCCAGGTGGCACAGGGACTTCTGGAATGGCGCGCGGGGACAAAGGGGTCTGGTACTTGGCGAAGGGGCAGCCCAGGAGGCGCAGGGGCTGCCGGGGTTGGGCACGTGGACGTCGGGGTCTCGTACATCGCGCAGGGGCCGCCCAGTTGTCGCAGTGGCGGCCCAGGTGTCGCAGAGGCTGCCGGGGTTGCACGCGATGATGCCGGGGTCTGGTACCTAGCACAGGGGCCACGCATGTGGCTCTAGGACTTTTGGGGTTGCACACGGGGACGCTGGGGTGTGGTAGGTGGTGCAGGTGTCTCCCAGGTGGCGCAGGGTCTTCAAGCGTTGTGCGCGGGGACGCCGGGGTCAGGTACCTGGCACAGGGGACCCCAGGTGGTGCAGTGACAGCCGGGGTTGCGCGCGAGGATGCCGGGTTCTGGTACCTGGCGCAGGCGTCACCCAAGGAGTGCAGGGGCTGCCGGGGTTGCGCGCGGTAACAAAGGGGTCTTCTCCCTTTCGCAGGGGCCGCCCAGGGGAAGAGGGGACGCCCAGGTGGCACAGGGTCTGCCGGGTTTGCGCGCGAAGATGCCGGGGTCTGGTACCTGGCGCAGGGGAGGCCTAGTCAGCGCAGTAACTGCCGGGGTTGTACGCGGTGATGCCGGGTCCTGATACCTGGTGATGGGGCCGCCCAGGTGGTGCCTGGGCCGCCCATGTGATGCAGGGGCCGCCCAGGCGCGGCAGGGGCTGCTGCGGTTGCTCACAGGCATGCCGGGGTCTGGTACTTGGCACTGGGGATGCACAGGTGGCAAAGGGATGCTGGGGTTGCGTACGTGGATGCCGGGGTCTGGCACCTGGTGAAGGGGTCGCCCAGGGAGCGCAGGGACTGCCGGGGTGGCGCACAGTAACGCCGGGGTCTGGTACATGGCGGTGGGATCCCCCAGGTGGTGCAAGGACTTCCGGGGTTGTATGGGGGGATACCGGGGATGGGTACTTAGCGCAGGGGCCCCCCAGGGGTCGCAGGAACTTCCGGGGTGGCTGGCAATGAGGCCGGGTTCTGGTACCTAGCACAGGAGCACCCCAGGGGTCTCAAGGACTTTCAGGGTTGCACGCGGGGACGCCGGGGTCTGGTACATGGTTCAGGGGCCGCCCAGGTGTTGCATAGCCTGCCAGGGTTGCACGCGGGGACGCCGGTGTCAGGTACCTGGCGCAGAGGTCGCCTAGCTGGCACAGGACCTGACATTATTGTGCGCAATGACGCCGGGTTGTGGTACCTAGCGCAGGGGACCCCACGTGGCGTAAGGAATTCCGCGGTTGCGCGGGCGGATGCCGGGGTCTGGTACCTGGCGCAAGGAGCGCAGGGGCTACCGGGGTTTCGTGCTGTAACACCGGAGTCTTGTACCTGGCGCAGGGGCCGCCCAGGGGACGCAGGGGATACACAGGTGACACAGGGACTGCCGGGTTATTGCACGGGGATGCCGGGGTCTGGTACCTGGCGCAAGGGCTGCCAAGGTGGCGCAGGGACTGCTGGGGTGGCACGAGGGGACACCGGGGTCTGACCCCTAGAGCAGAGGCCGCCCAGGTGGCGAAAGGACTGCCGGGGTCGCTCGCGGGGATGCCGGGGTCTGGTCCTGGCGCAGGGGCAGCCCAGGTGGCACAGGGCCTGCCGGGGTGTTTTGCGGTGACGCCGGGGTCTGCTACCTAGTACAGCGGCCCCCCAGGTGACTCACGGACTTTCGGGGTTGCACGCGGGGACGCCGGGGTCTGGTATCTGGCGCAGGGCCGCTTAGGTGTCGCAGGGCCTGCTGGGGTTGCGCGCGGGAACGCCGGGGTCTGGCACCTGGCGCAGTGGTCGCACAGGGAGTGAAGGGACTGCTGGGGTGGCGCGTGGTAACGCCGGCGACGGGTATTGGCGCAAGGGCCGTCCAGGTGATGCAGGTGCAGCCCAGGTGGCGCAGGGGTGCCGGGGTTGCGCACATGGACGCCGGGGTCTCTTAACGGATGATGAGGCCTCCCAGGTTTCTCAGGGGCTGCTGGTGTGGTGTGCATGCACGCTGGTGTCTGGTACATGGTGCAGGAGCCGCCCAGGTGGCGCTGGGGACGCCCATGTGATGCAGAGGCCGCCCAGGTGGCACAAGGAATTCTGGGGTGTCACGCGGGGACTCCGGGGTTAGGCACTTGGTGCAGGGGCCGCCCAGGAGGCACACTGGCTGCCCAGGTTGCGAACGTGGATGCCGGGGTCTCGTACATGGCGCAGAGGCCGCCCAGGTGTCGCAGGGGCCGCCCAGGTGTCGCAGAGGCTGCCGGAGTTGTGCGCGGTGACGCCGGGGTCTGGTACCTGGCGCAGGGGCCACCCAGGTGACACAGGTGCAGCCCAGGTGGCGCAGGGGGGACGGGGTTGCGCACTTGGACGCCGGGATGTGGTACTTGGCGCAGGGGCCGCTCAGGTGGCGCAGGGCCTGCCGGGGTTTCACGCGGTGATACCGAGGTCTAACACCTGGTGCAGGGGCTGCCCAGGTCGTGCAGGGGCCCCCCATGTGATGCAGGGGCCGCCCAGGTGACACAGGGGCTGCTGCAGTTAGGCGCAAGCATGCCGGGATCTGGTACTCGGCACAGGGGGCGTCCAGGTGTCGAGGGGCTGCCGGGGTTGCGTACGTGGACGCCAGGGTCTGGTACCTGGCGCAGGGGTCGCCCAGTAGTGAAGGGACTGCCGGAGTGGCGCGTGGTAACGCCGGCATCTGGTACCTGGCGCAGGGGCCACCCAGGTGATGCAGGCACCGCCCAGGTGTCTCAGAGGCTGCCGAGTTTCCCACGGGGACGCCTGGGTCTCTACTTGGGACAGGGGCCGCCCAGAAGGCGCAGGGCTGCCAGGGTTGCACACGTGGATGCTGTGGTGTCGTACATGTCGCAGGGGCCGCCCAGGTGTCGCAGGGCCTTCTGGGGTGGCTAGTGGTGATGCGGGGGTCTGGTACATAGCACAGGAGCCCCCCACGGGGCTGAAGGACTTTCGGGGTTGCACGCGGGGACTCCGTGGTCTGGTACATGGTTCAGGGGCCTTCCAGGTGTCGCATAGCCTGCTGGGGTTGCACACGGGGATGCCGGGGTCAGGTACCTGGCACAGGGGTCGCACAGGTAGCACAAGAACTGCCATTATTGTGCGCAAGGACGTCGGGGTCAGGTACCTAGCGCAGTTGACCACAGGTGGCATTAGGAATTCCACGGTTGGGCGCGAGGAAGCCGGGGTCTGGTACCTGGTGCAGGGGCCACCCAGTTACGCAGTGACTACCGGGGAGGCCTGCTGGGACGGCGGGGTCTGGTACCTGCGAAGGGGCAGCCCAGTTGGCAGGGGCTGCCGGGGTTGCGCGCGGTGACGCCGGGGTATGGTACCTAGCACATTGGCCCCCCAGGTGGCTCAAGGACATTCGGGGTTGCACACGGGGACGCTGGTATGTGGTACATGGTGCAGGGGTCGCCCAGGTGGTGCAGGAACTGTCAGGGTGGCACGTGGTAACACAGGGGTCTTGAACATGCAGCAGCCGCCAAGGTGTCACAGGGCCTTCCAGCGTGGCTTGCGGTGACGCCGGGGTACGGTACCTGGCGCAGGGTACGTCCAGGTGACGCAGGGGCCGCCCAGGTGTCGCAGAGGCTACCGGGGTTGCGCACGAGGACGCCGGGGTCTGGTACCTGGCGTAGGGGTTGCCCTTGGAGTGCAGGGGCTGTCGGGGTTGCGCGCGGTAACATCGGAGTCTTGTAACAGGTGCAGGGGCTGCCCAGGGGACGCAGGGTCCGCCAAGGTGGCAAAGGGTCTGCTGGGTTGGCATGCGGGGACACCTGGTTCTGACCCCTAGCACAGGGGCTGCACAGATGGCACAGGACCTGCCGGGGTGGCTCGCGGTGACGCAGGGGTATGGTACCTAGAACAGGGGCCCCCCAGGTGTCTCAAGTACTTTCGGGGTTGCACGTGTGGATGCTGTAGTGTGGTATATGGTGCAGGGGCCGCCCATTAGGCGCAGGAGCTGCCGGTGTTGTGCGCGGGGACGCCGGGGTCAGTTCCCTGGCGCAGGGGTCGCCCTGGTGGCGAAGGAACTGCTGGGGTTCCGCGTGAGGGCTCCCGGGTCAGGTACGAGGCTCAGGGGTCCCCCAGGTGGCTCAAGGACTCCCGGGGTGTTTTGCGGTGATGCCGGGCTCTGCTACCTAGCACAGGGTCCCCCCAGGGTGCTCAAGGACTTTCGGGGCTGTACGTGGGGCCTCCGGGGTCTGGTATCTGGTGAAGGGACCGCCCAGTTGTCGCATAGCCTGCCGGGTTTGCGCTCGGGGATGCCGGGGTCAGGTACCTGGTGCAGGGTCGCCCAGGTGGCGCAGGAACTGCCATTGTTGTGCGCGAGGACGCTGGGGTCTGGTACCTAGCGCAGGGGCCGCACAGGTCACGCAGGTGCAGCCCAGGTGACGCAAGGGTGCCGAGTTTGCCAATTGGACGCCGGGGTCTCTTACCAGGTGCAGAGGCCGCCCAGGTGGCTCAGGGGCTGTTTGGGTGGCGCGCGGGGACGCCGGGGTCTGGTACTTGGCGAAGGGGCCGCCCAGGAGGTGCAGGGGCTGACAGGGTTGTGCACCGGGAGGCTGGGGTCCCGTACTTTTTGTAGGGGCCGCCCAGGTGTCTCAGGGGCCGCCCAGGTGTCGCAGAGGCAGCCGGGGTTGTGCGCAGTGATGCCAGGTTCTGGGACCTAGTACAGGGGCCCCCCAGGTGGCTCAAGGAGTTTCGGGGTTGCACGCGGGGATGCTGGGGTGTGGTATATGGTGCAGGGGTCGCCCAGGTGGCACAGGAACTACCGGGGTAGCGTGCGAGGATGCCGGGGTCAGGTACCTGGTGCTGGGGTCCCCCAGGTGGCACAAGGACTTCCGTGGTTGCACGTGGGGACAGCGGGGTCTGGTACCTAGCGCAGGGGCCCACCAGGTCGCACAGGGCCTGCCGGGGTGGCTCGCGGTGACGCCAGGGTCTGGTACTTAGCACAGGGGCCCCCCAGGTGGCTCAAAGATATTCGGGGTTGCACGCCGGGATGCCGGGGTCAGGTATCTGGCACAGGGTCTTCCCAGATGTCACATAGCCTTCTGGGGTTGCAAGCAGGGACGCCGGGGTCAGGTACCTGGCTCAGGGTTCTCCCAGGTTTGCAGTGATAGCAGGGGTGGCGCGAGGGGATGGCGGGGTCTGGTACCTGGTGAAGGGGCAACCGAGTTGCCCGGGGTTGCCGGGGTTGGGCACGGTGATGCTGGGATCTGGTTCCTGGTGTAGGTGTCGCCCAAGGAGCGCAGGGCCTGCCGGAATTGTGTGCGGTAACACCGGGGTCTTGTACCTGTGTAGGGGCCGCCCAGGGGACTCAGGGGATGCCCAGGTGACATAGGGGCTGCCGGGTTTGTGTGCGATTATACCGGGGTCTGGTACCTGGCGCTGGACCCGCCCAGGTGGCGCAGTAATTTCCGGGGTTGCACGCGGTGACGCCGGGGTCTGATACCTGGCACAGGGGCCGCCCAGGTGATGCAGGAGCCGCCCTTCTGATGCTGGGGTCGCCCAGGTGGCACAGGGGTTGCTGGGGTTTTGCGCAGGAATGCCAGGGTCTGGTACATGGTACAGGGGCTGCCCAGGTGTCGCAGGGGCTGCCCATGTGTTGCAGAGGTCGCTCAGGTGGCACAGGGATTTCTGGGGTGGCTCGTGGGGACGCCAGGGTCTGGAACCTGGTGCAAGGGCCGCCAAGGTGTCGCAAGGCCTTCCAGGGTGGCTCGCGGTGATGCCGGGGTCTGGTACCGAGCACAGGGTTTCCCAGGTGACGCAGGGGCCGCCCGAGTGTCGCAGAGGCTACCGGGGTTACATGCGGGGACGCACGGGTCTGGTCCCTGGCGCAGGCGTCGTCCAAGGAGCGCAGGGTCGGCCTGGGTTGCGCGCGGTAACACCGGGGTCTTGTACCTGGCTCAGGGGCCACCTAGGGGACGCAGGGGACACTCAAGTGGTACAGGGGCCACCGGGTTTGCGCGCGGGGATGCCGGGGTCTGGTACCTGGCGTAGGGGCAGCCCAGGTGGCACAGGCTGGCCGGGGTTGCGCAATTGGACGCCGGGGTCTCATACCGGGTGCTGGGGCCGCCCAGATGGCTCAGGGGCTGCTGGGGTGGCGCGCGTTGACACCGGGGTCGGGTACATGGTGCAGGAGCCGCCCAGGTGGGGCAGGGGCCGCTCATGTAATGCAGAGGTCGCCCAGGTGGCACAGAGACTTCTTGGGTGGCGTGCAGGAATGCCGGGGTCTGGTACTTGGCGCAGAGCTGCCCAGGAGGCGCTGGGGCTGCTGGGTTGCGCCCGTGGACGCCAGGATCTCGTACATGGCGCAGGGGCCGCCCATGTGTCGCAGTGGCTGCCGGGGTTGCATACATGGATGCCGGGGTCTGGTACCTGGCGCAGGGGTCACCCAGGGAGCGCAGGGACTGCCATGCTGGCATGCGGTAACGCTGGCGTCTGGTACTTGGCACAGGGACGCAGGTGCAACCCAGGTGGCGCAGGGTTGCCGGGGTTGCGCACTTGGACACTGGGGTTTCATACATGGCTCAGGGGCCGCCCAGGTGTCGCAGGGCCACCCAGGTGACGCAGAGTCTGCCTGGGTTGCGCGCGGTGATGCCGGGGTCTGGTAGCTAGCACTGGGGCCTGCCAGGTGTCTCAAGGACTTTCGGGTTTCACGCAATGACGCTGGGGCCGCCCAGGTGTCACAGGGGTCACCCAGGTGGCGCAGGAACTGCCGGGGTTGCGTACCTGGACGCCTGGGTCTGGAACCTGGCGCTGGGATCGCCCAGAGAGCCCAGGGACTGCCGGGGTTTCGTAAGGTAACACCAGCGTCTGTTACTTGGTGCAGAGGCCGCCCAGGTGACACAGTTGCAGCCCAGGTATCGCAGGGTGGCACGCGGGGGTGGCACGCGGGGAAACCGGGGTCTGACCCCTAGCACCGAGGCCGCCCAGGTGGCGCAGGGACTGCTGGGGTTGCATGTGTGGATGCCGTGGTCTGGTATCTGGCGCAGGGGCCGCCCACGTGTCGCAGGGCCGGCCACATTTGCGCGCGGGAACACCGGGGTCAGGTACCTGGCGCAAGGGTCGCCCAGGTGCGCAGGAACTGCCGTGGTTGTGCGCGAGGACGCAGGGGTCTGGTACCTAGCACAGGGGGCCCCAGGTTGAGCAAGTACTTCCGGGGTTGCGTACATGGACTCCGGGGTCTGGTACCTGGCGCAGGGGTCGCCCAGGTGTCGCAGGGACTGCCGGGTTGGCGCGTGGTAACACCGGCATGTGCTACCTAGCGCAGGGGCCACCCAGCTGACGCAGTGGCTGCCCAGGTGTCTCAGAGGCGGCCGGGGTTGCGCGCGGGGACTCCAGGGTCACCCAAGGAGCGCAGGGGATGCTGGGGTTGCGCGCGGTAAAACCTGGGTCTTGTACCTTGCGCAGGGGCCGCCCAGGGGACTCAGGGGCCGCCAAGGTGGTGCAGGGGCTGCTGGGGTGGCACGTTGGACACCGGGGTCTGACCCTTAGAGCAGAGGCCACCCAGGTGGCGCAGGGACTGCCGGGGATGCGCGCGAGGACGCCCGGGTTTATTATCTGGCGCAGGGGCCCCCGAGGTGGCACAGTTGCGCCCAGTTGGCACATGGGTGCCGGGGTTGCGCACTTGCAAGACGGGGTCTCGTATATTGTCAGGGGATGCCCAGATATCGCACGAGGCGCCCAGGTGTTGCAGAGGTTCCCGGGGTTGAGCGTGGGCATGCCGGGGTCTGGTACCTAGCACAGGGGACCCCCAGGTGGCTCAAGGTCTTTCGGAGTTGCACGCAGGGACGCTGGGGTGTGGTACATGGTGCAAGGGTCGCCCAGGTGGCACAGGATCTGCTGGGGTTGCACGCGAGGACGCCAGGGTCTGGTACCTGGCGCAGAGGTCCCCCAGGTGGCGCAAGGACTTCCGGGGTTGCACGCGAGGACGCCGGGGTCTGCTACGTAGCACAGGGGCTCTCCAGGTGTCACAGGGCCTGCCGGCGTGGCTCGCCGGGATCTGTTATGTAGAGGAGGGGACCCCAGGTGGCGCAAGGACTTCCGCGGTTGCACGCGGGGACGGCGGGGTCTCGTACCTGGCACAGGAGCCGCCCAGTTGGCGCAGGGCCCGCCCATGTGATGCAGAGGCCGCCCTGGTGGCACAGGGACTTCTGGAGTGTCGCACGGGGACCCCGGGGTCTGGTACTTGGCGCAGGGGCCGCCAAGGAGGTGCAGGGGCTGCCGGGGTGGTGCACGTGGACGCCGGGGTCTGGCACCTAGCACAGGGGCCCCCCAGGGGGCTCAAGGACTTTCGAGTTGCACGGGGGGACACCGGGGTCTGGTACATGGTTAACGGGCCGCTGGTGCAGGGGCCGCTCAGTAGACGAAGGGGCATCAGGGGACACGCAAGTGGATGCCGGGGTCTCGTACATGGTGCAGAGGCCGCCAAGGTGTTGCAGTGCCTTCCAGGTTGGCTCCCAGTGATGCTGGGGTCTGGTACCTGGTGCAGGGGCCATCCAGGTGGCACAGGGGCTGCCCAGGTATCGCAGTGGCTAACGGTGTTGCGCGCAGGGACGCCGGGGTCTGGTACCTAGCACAGGGGCCCTCCAGGTGGCTCAAGGACTTTCGGGGTTGCACGCGGAGACGCTGGGGTGGTGTACATGGTGCAGGGGCGGCACAGGTAGCGCAGGGGCAGCCGGGGTTGCTCACGGGGACGCCGGGGTCCGGTACCTGGCGCAGGCGTCACCCAAGGAGCGCAGGGGCTGCCGGGGTTGTGCGCAAGGACGCAGGGGTCTGGTACCTAGCGCAGGGGGCCCCAGGTCCAAGACCACCAACTCGGTTAAGGCGAGACTTTAATACCGCGGGGCTACCGTCCAGCAGCACAGGCTAGAACGGCAGCCCCTTGTGTAGCTTACAGCTCTCTTTTTATAGAACAAGCTGGGGTTACAGACACAGATTTTTGCAGTTTGGGTTCGAATTAGCCAACCACAGAAAGCTTTCCCTTATTTAGAGGTAAAATGATTAGTTTAGGGTAGGGGGTCAGACACAGGGGTGGGGGTTGGTGTTTAGGGCTTTGTCCGGAGCGGAGGTCAGGACAGGAACTGATATATTGGGTATTGTCCTTAGGGGCAATAAAGGCAGGAACTGGTTTATCAATAGAGGCAGGAACTGGTCTTTCCATCCTTGGGGAACTAGTCTTGTCCTTGGGGCAGTAAAGACAGGGAATTTTATTTCTAGGGTAGAAAACAAGGCTAAAAATTACTTTTTCGGGTACATTATTACACCTGGCACAGGGGTTGCCTAGGTGGCGCAGGAACTACCTGGGTTGCGCCCAAGGACGCCGGGGTCAGGTATCTGGCGCAGGTGTCCCCCAGGTGGCGCAAGACTTCCGGGGTAGCATGGTGGGACGCCTGGGACAGATACTTAGCGCAGGGGCCCCCAAGGTGTCGCAGGGCCTGCCGGGGTGGCTCACGGTGATGCCGGGGTCTGGTACCTAGCGCAGGGGACCACAGCTGGCACAAGGACTTCCGGGGTTGCGCGCGAGGACGTCGGGGTCTGGGACCTGGAGCAGGTACTGCCCAGGTGGCGCAGTGACTACCGGGGAGGCGCGCTGGGACTGCAGGGTCTGGTACCTGTGAAGGGGCAGGCCGCTGGGACGCTGGGGTCTGGTACCTGGCGCAGGGGTCTCCCAAGGAGCGGAGGGGCTGCCGGGGTTGCGCGCGGTAACGCCGGCGTCTGGTACCTGGCGGAGGGGCCGCCCAGGTGACGCAGGTGCAGCCTAGGTGGCACATGGGTGCCGGTGTTGCGCACTTGAACGCTGGTGTATCATACCGTGTGTAGGGTCCGCCCGGGTGGCGCAGGGGCTGCCGGGGTGGTGCGAGGAGACGCCGGGGTCTGGTACCTGGCTCACGGGCCGCCCAAGTGATGCAGGTGCAGCACAGGTGGCACAGGGGGGCCGGGGTTGCGCACTTGGAGGCCGGGGTCTGGTACCTAGCACAGGGGCCCCCAGGGGGCTCAAGGTACATCGTGCAGGGGCCACCCAGGTGGCGCAGGGGCTGCTGGGGTGGCGCCCGTGGACGCCAGGTTCTGGAACATGGTGCAGGGGCCGCCCAGTTGGCGCAGGGGCTGCCAGGGTGCCCCGAGGAGACGCCGGGGTCTGGTACCTGGCGCAGGGGTCGCCCAAGGAGCGCAGGGGCTGCTGGGGTTGTGCGCGGTAACGCCGACATCTGGTACCTGGCGCAGGATCCGCCCAGGTGGCGCACGTGCCGCCCAGGAAGTGCAGGGGCTGCCGGGGTTGTGCACGTGGACGCCGGGGTCTGGTACCTAGCCCAGGGGCCCCCAGGGGGCTCAAAAACTTTTCGGGTACACGCGGGGACGCTGGGGACTGGTACATCGTTCAGGGGCCGCCCAGGTGTCGCATAGCCTGCCCGGGTTGCGCACGGGGACGCCGGGGTCAGGTACCTGGCTAAGGGGTCACCCAGGTGGCACAGTAACTGCCAGGGTTACACGCGGTGACGCCGGGGTCTGATACCCAGCGCAGGGGCCGCCCAGCTGATTAGGGGCCGCCCATGTGAAGCAGGGGATGCTGCGTTTGCTCTCAGGCATGCCGGGGTCTGGTACTCGGCACCGGGGCTGCCCAGTTGGTGAGGGGCTGCTGGGGTTGTGTACGTGGACGCTGGGGTCTGGAACCTGGCTCAGGGGTCGCACAGGGAGCACAGGAACTGCCGGGGAGGCGCGTGGTAATGCCAGCTTCTGATACCTGGAGCAGGGGCCGCCCAGGTGATGCAGGTGCAGTGCAGGTGGCTCAGGGGTGCCGGAATTGCGCACTTGGACGCCGGGGTCTCGTACAGCTGCCAAGGTGGCTCTGGGGCTGCCGGGGTTGCGCGAGGGGACGCTGGGGTCAGGTACCTTGTGCAGGGGTCGCCCAGTTGGCGCAGGAACTGCCTGGGTTGCCTGTGAGGACCCTGGTGTCAGGTACCTTGCGAAGGGGTCGCCCAAGGAGCGCAGGGGCTGCCAGGGTTGCTCGCGGTAACACCGGGTCTTGTACCTGGCAAAGGGGCCGCCCAGCGAACGCAGGGGACGCCCAGGTGGTACAGGGGATGACGGGTTTGCATGCGGAGACGCCGGGGACGGGTACTAAGCGCAGGGGCCCCCCAGGTGTCGCAGAGCCTGACGGAGTGCCTTGCGGTGACTCCGGGGTCTTGTACCTATTACAGGGGCACCCCAGGTGGCTGAAGAACTTTCGGGGTTGCACGCGGGGACGCCGGGGTCTGGTATCTGATGCAGGGGCCGCCCAGGTGTCGCATAGCCTGCCTGGGTTGTACGCGGGGACGCCGGGGTCAAGTCCCTGGCACAGGGGTCGCTGAGGTGGCGCAGGAACTTCCATTGTTGTGCGTGAGGACGCCGGGGTCTGGTACCTAGCGCAGGGGACTCAAGCTGGCTCAAGGACTACCGGGGTTGCGCCTGCTGGGGTGGCACGCGGGGAAACCAGATTCTGACCAGTAGCGTGGTGGCTGCACAGGTGGTGCAGGGCCTGCCGGGGTGGCTCGCGGGTACGCCGGGTTCTGGTAGCTAGCACAGGGGCCCCCCAGGTGGCTCAAGGACTTTTGGGGTTGCACACGGGGACGCTGGGGTGTGGTATATGGTGCTGGGGCCACCCAGGTGCTGTAGGGGCTTCTGGGGTTGCGCACGGGGACACCAGGGTCAGGTCCCTGGCTCAGGGGTCGCCCAGTTGTCGAAGGAACTGCCGGGCTTGCGCGCGAGGATGCCGGGGTAAGGTACCTGGCGCAGGGGTTCCCCAGGTGTTGCAGAGCCTGCTGGGGTTGCGTGCGGGAACGCCGTGATCTGGCACCTGACGCAGTGGTCACTCAGGGAGCGAAGGGACTACCGGGTTGGCGCGCGGTAATGCCAGCGTCTGGTATTGGCACAGGGGCCGCCCAGGTGACACAGGTGCAGCCCAGCTGGCGCAGGGGTGCCGGGGTTGCACACTTGGACGCCGGGGTCTCGTACCGGGTGCAGAGAATGCCCAGGTGTCTCAGGGGCTGCTTTTGTGGCGTGCGTGGACGCCGGGGTCTGGTACATGGTGCAGGAGCCGCCCAGGTGGCGCAGGGGACGCCCATGTGATGCAGAGGCCGCCCAGGTGGCACAGGGACTTCTGGGGTGGCGCGCGGGGACGCCGGGTTCTGACACTTGGCGGGCGCAGGGGTCGCCCAGGAGGCGCACGGGCTGCCGAGGTTGTGAACGTGGATGCCGGGGTCTCTTACATGGCGCAGAGGCCGCCCAGGTGTCGCAGAGGCCGCCCACGTGTCGCAGAGGCTGCCGGGGTTGCCCGCGGTGATGTCGGGGTCTGGTACCTAGAACAGGGGCCCCCCAGGTGGCGCAAGGACTTTCGGGGTTGTGCGCCAGGACGCCGGGGACTTGGAGCTGGCTCAGCGACAGCCCAGGTGGCACAGAGACTGCTGGGGTGGCGCCGGGGTAGGCGGTGTCTGGTACCTGGTGAAGGGGCAGCCCAGTTGTCAAGGGCTGCCGGGGTTGCGCGCATGGACTCCGGGGTCTGGTACCTGGCGCAGGGACGCCCAGGTTTTACAAGGGCTGCCGGGTTTGCGCGCGGTGTTGCTGGGGTCTGGTACCTGGCGCAGGGGCCACCAAGGTGGGGCTGGGACTGCTGGGGTGGCACGTGGGGACACCAGGGTCTGGTATCTGGCGCAGGGGCCACCAAGGTGGCGCAGGGCCTGCTGGGGTGGCTCGCGGTGACGCCGGGTTTGGTACCTAGCACAGGGGCCCCCCAGGTGGCTCAAGGACTTTCGGGGTTGCACGCGGGGACGCCGGGGTCTGTTATCTGGTACAGGATCGACTAGGTGGCGCAAAGACTTCCGCGGTTGCACGCGGTGATGGCGTGGTCTGGTACTTGGCGAAGGGGCAGCCCAGTTGGTGCAGAAACTGCCATTGTTGTGTGTGAGGACTCCGGGATCTGGTACCTATGCCGGGGACCCCAGGTGGCACAAGGAATTCCAGACTTGTGCGCGAGAACGCTGGGGTCTGGTACTTGGCGCAGGGGCCGTCCAGGTGACGCAGGTGCAGCCCATGTGGTGCAGGTGTGCTGGCGTTGCATACTTGAATGCCTGGGCCTCGTACCGGGTGCAGATGCCACTCAGGTGTCTCAGGGGCTGATGGGGTGGCGTGCGGGGACGCCAGGGTCTGGTACTTGGCGAAGGGGCTGCCCAGGTGGCGCAGGAACTGCCGGGGTTGCGCCCGTGGACGCTGGGGTCTCGGACATGGCGCAGGGGCCACCCAGGTGTCGCAGGGGCCGTCCAGGTGTTGGAGGGGCTTCCGGGGTTGCGCGCGGTGACACCGGGGTCTGGTATCTAGCACAGTGGCCCCTCAGGTGGCTCAAGGACTTTCGGGGTTGCACGCAGGGATGCTGGGGTGTGGTACATGGTGCATGGGTTGCCCAGGTGGTGCAGGAACTGTCAGGGTTGCGCGTAGTAACACCGGGGTCTTGAACATGGTGCAGGGACAGCCCAGGCGACGCAGGTGACGCCTAGGTGGCACAGGGGCTTCAGGGTTTGCACGCGATGATGCCGGGGTCTGGTACCTGGCCCAGGGGCCGCCCAGGAAGCTCAGGGACTTCCGGGGTGGCGCGCGGTAACGCCAGCATCTGGTACCTGTTGCAGGGGTTGTCCAGGAGACGCAGGTGGTGCAAGGGCCGCTCATGTGATGCAGGGGCCGCCCAGGTGGCAAATGGGTCCGGAGGTGGAACACTTGGGCGCTGGGGTCTCATACAGGGTGCAGAGGCCGCCCAGGTGGCTCAGGGTCTGCTGTTGTGTCACGCGTGGACGCCGGGTTCTAGCGCAGGTGCTGCCCAGGTGGCAGGGACTGTCGGGGTGTTTCGCGGTGATGCCGGGGTCCGGTACCTAGCACAGGGTCCCCCCATGGGGATCAAGGACTTTCGGGGTTGCACGCGGGGATGCCGGGACCTGGTTCATGGTTCAGGGGCCGCCCAGTAGTGCAGGGGCTGCCGGGTTTGCACGCGGGGACGCCGGAGTCAGGTACCTGGCGCAGGGGTCACCCAGGTGGCGCTGGAACTGCAGGGGTTGAGCGCGAAGATGCCGGAGTATGGTTCCTGGTGCAGTTGACTCCCAGGAGGCGCAGGGGCATCAGGGGTTGCGCACGTGGATGCCGGGGTCTCGTACATGGTGCAGCGGCCGCCAAGGTGTCACAGGGCCTTCCAGCGTGGCTCGCGGTGACGCCGGGGTCTGGTACCTGGCGCAGGGGCCGTCCAGATGACGCAGGGGCCGCCCAGGTGTCGCAGAGGCTACCAGGGTTGCGCACGAGGACGCCGGGGTCTGGTTCCTGGCGTAGGGGTCGCCCATGGAGTGCAGGGGCTGCCGGGGTTGCGCGCGGTAACACCGGAGTCTTGTAACTGGCGCAGGGGCTGCCCAGGGGACGCAGGGTCCGCCAAGGTGGCAAAGGGTCTGCTGGGTTGGCATGCGGGGACACCTGGTTCTGACCCCTAGCACAGGGGCCGCACAGGTGGCACAGGACCTGCCGGGGTGGTTCGCGGTGACGCCGGGGTCTGGTACCTAGAACAGGGGCCCCCCAGGTGTCTCAAGTACTTTCGGGGTTGCACGTGTGGATGCTGTAGTGTGGTATATGGTGCAGGGGGTGCCCAGGTGGCGCAGGGGCTGCCGGTGTTGTGCGTGGGGACGCCGGGGTCAGGTCCCTGGCGCAGGGGTCGCCCTGGTGGCGAAGGAACTGCTGGGGTTCCGCGTGAGGGCACCGGGGTCAGGTACCAGGCTCAGGGTTCCCCCAGGTGGTGCAAGGACTTCCGGGGTGTTTCGTGGTGACGCCGGGGTCTGGTACCTTGCACAGGGTCACCCCAGGGTGCTCAAGGACTTTTGGGGCTGCACGCGGGGACTCCGGGGTCTGGTATCTGGTGAAGGGGCCGCCCAGGTATCACATAGCCTGCCGGGTTTGCGCTCGGGGATGCCGGGGTCAGGTACCTGGTGCAGGGTCGCCCAGGTGGCGCAGGAACTGCCATTGTTGTGCGCGAGGACGCTGGGGTCTGGTACCTAGCACAGGGGACCCCAGGTGGTGCAAGGACTTCCGGAGTTGCGCGTGAGGACGCCGGGGTCTGGTACTTGGCACAGGGGCTGCCCAGGTCACGCAGGTGCATCCCAGGTGACGCAGGTGTGCCGAGTTTGCCAATTGGACGCCGGGGTCTCTTACCGGGTGCAGAGGCCGCCCAGGTGGCTCAGGGGCTGTTTGGGTGGCGCGCGGGGGCGCTGGGGTCTGGTACTTGGCGAAGGGGCCGCCCAGGAGGCGCAGGGGCTGACGGGGTTGCGCACCGGGACGCTGGGGTCCCGTACTTTTTGTAGGGGCTGCCCAGGTGTCTCAGGGGCCGCCCAAGTGTCGCAGAGGCGGCCGGGGTTGCGCGCGGTGATGCCAGGTTCTGGTACCTAGTACAGGGGCCCCCCAGGTGGCTCAAGGACTTTCAG
>PVJS01029433.1:0-24768 GCA_004027185.1 Glis glis
GAGGGCCTCACTAAGGAGAGAGAGAGAGAGAGAGAGAGAGAGACAGGGAGAGACAGGGAGAGAGAGAGAGAGAGAGAGAGTGAGAGAGCTGAGGCTGGCCGCGAACCCGGATCCTCCGGTCTCTGCCTCCCAAAGTACTGGAATTACAAGCGTGCGCCACCACGCCCGGCTTATTCTTTATTTTGAAACAGGGTCTCACTAAGTTGCAGAGAGCCTCACTAAGTAGCTGAGGCTGGCCGCGAACCCGGATCCTCCGGTTTCAGCCTCCCAAGTACTGGGATTACAAGCGTGTGCCACCACGCCTGGCTCTTCTAGGTTATTTATAAGAAGAATGTATTAATCTTTCAGTCAGAGAAAGTTATACTGGCCAGTTGTTCTTTCTATTATAGGTTATAGAAAACCAAAATCAAAATGGCTTAAACAATAACAGGAGTTTATGACTAATATCTCTGAGAAGGTTGTTATGGTTTTAACCCACCTTCATTTTTTGCAAGTCCCCTCCTGCTTTCAGTTCATTTCTCTGTTTTCCAAAATCAGATTGACTTTCCTCATAATGGCAAAGTGGCTGCAGTGGTTCCAGGTTACCCATCCTTATACCATAGCATACAGAAAAAGCAAAGAATCTGTGTCCACTCTGATTGGGCCAGCTCAGGACACACGCCCACTGCTGAACCAATCACAGAGCTGGAGGATGCTGCTCATTCCCCACAGCTAGAGCCAAGGGTGCAATCGGCTTCCCTAGATCATATGAATCACCAGACAGAGATCCAGGGCTGTTGTAAATGGGTGCAGAGGACACAGATGCTTAAATAGTCTGCTACAAACACTTTTGTGTGTGTGTGTGGTACTGGGGATTGAACCCAGAGGCAGTCTACCTCCAAGCTACACCCCCAGTCCTATTTTTTTTATTTTTTATTTTGAAACAGGGTCTCACTAGGTTAATGAGAGTCTCACTACTTGCTGAGGCTGTCCTCGAACCTGCAATCCTCCTGTCTTTGCCTCCCAAGTACTGGGATTATAGGAGTGCGCCACCATGCCCAGCTACTACATACACTTTAAATAAAATATTGCTTACCTGCATAAAAAATTAAAAGGCACTAAATGCAGTAAAAACATGGCATTGGGTTAAAGAATCAGGAGGCCTGAGTTCAAATTCTGTCACTGCCATTGATGAGGTGTGTGAGACATTTCTCCAAGTCACATCCTTGCACTGTGAAATTGCTCCCCGAAAACCCTGTCTCCAGTGTCTCAGGAAGGAAGGAGGGACACAAGGTCATCCCTCAGGCAGGAGGTGAAGTAGGGGTGCTGGAGGCTCCAGGGGAGCAGAGGAGATGAAAAACAGTCAGTGCGTATGTGGAAGGAACACAGTAAGGACACCCCCACAAAGTCTAACTCAATAAATACTTTTTTTTTTTCGGTACCGGGGGTTAAACCCAGGGACGTTCTACCTCTGCGCTATACCCCCGGCCCTATTTTTTATCCTTTATTTTGAAACCAGGTCTCACAAAGTTGCGGAGGGCCTCACTAAGTAGTTGAGGCTGGCCATGAACCCAGATCCTCTGGTCTCTGCCTCCCAAGTACTGGGACTACAAGCGTGCACCACCATGCCCGGCCAATAAATACTTTTGAAAACACAGAATAATTTAAAAATTTTTAAAGCTCTACCATAGAGCCTTACAACAAAAACAAAAATGAGTCGCGCGTGGGAAATACAAATGCAAAATAAGATTAGGATAGGAGTCAATGGTTAAAAAAAAGAAGGATTCAACTACCAGACATTTGCTTCGGGTTTTCTAAAATGCAGACATCCTCCTTCAGTAAGACCCCTTTATAGGACCATCTAGAAGGGTTTTCACATAGCGCATATCATTCCTACACAACTCCAACCAGTGACTGGGAGGTATGGCCATTCTTCTACCTTTGGACTTGCATCAGGACTAAGCAACTGACATTGAATTTAGCTCAACCTACAAAAGATAATAAAGGTTATTTTATTTATTTATTTGTTTGGCGGTACCGGGGATTGAATCCAGGGGCATTCTACCTCCGAGCTATACCCCTAGCCCTATTTTTATTCTTTATTTTGAAACAGGGTCTCACTAGGTTGTGGAGGGCCTCACTAAGTAGCTGAGGCTAGCTGCGAACCCGGATCCTCTGGTCTCAGCCTCCCAAGTACTGAGATTACAAGCATGTGCCACCATGCCCAGCTAGGAAAGGTTATTTTAAAAAGAGCAACATCCAGGCATGATGGCACACACCTGTATTTCCAGCTTCTTGGGAGGCTGTGCAGGAGGATTGCAAGTTCAAGGCCACCCTGGGCAACTTAGTGAGACCCTATCTAAAAATAAAGAAAATGAAGGTATGGGGTGTAGCTCAGTGGTAGAGCACCCCTAGGTTCAGTCCCTAGTGCAGGGGGGGGGAGACAGAGAGAGAGGGGGAGAGAGAGAGGGAAGAAGAAGAAGGAGGAGGAGGAGGAGGAGGAGGGGGAGGAGTCCTCTGCGCAGGATGTGGGCAAAGCTATCACCAAAGCCCCTGTCTCCCCATCACGGGCAGGGGGGACTGTAGGAAGTACTGTCAGGCTCTCTTCAAAGCCCCTGAGCTTACCGCCCTTGCCTCCCATTTCCATCTCCATGAAAACTTTGTCTGGCATCCCAGCATTCAGAAAACCTTCCTCTGTGGAAAAACCAAACCCTTCCCTCTCCACAGAAGGCCATCGCTGCTTCTCGTGAGCGCCGCAGTCTTGCTTGATAGTATAATGAGATCTGGCTGAACAGATGAAAAGTGCCTCACCGTGAGAGTTGGTCTCCAGCCTGCCACGGCCTTCAGCCCAGCACCTCCATCTCTGCAGGAAGGTCAGGGACCTCGAGCAGCCGACTGGCTGCTCATGGCTCCGAGCTGGCGTCTTGCTCCACTAAGCCACTTTCCCAAAAGCAGAAGACAGGAGTTTCTGTCAGTTTGGGTTTCCTAGAGAGTACTGGCCCATGGCACCCTCTCGATGGTGTCTGGGTATGGCTGGTTCTGTCAGATCCCGGAACGCAGTGGGAGGACAGGGCGAGAGCAGCCAAGAGTCCTGCAGAAAAGCAGGTTGCAGGTGACACCGCAGAGGGTGTTTGTCTGGGCATGGGCTGGCTGTGTGGGGCTACCAGCCAGCCAAGACATAATCTAAGAAACTTTCTCCAGGTCCTGGGGGAACTGATCACGCAGTCTGGGCAGAATCCTTAGTTTAGACTAATTGGCTATTCCTTTTAAGTCAAGTCTACAGAGCACACAGTGAAAGGGAATGGGGAAAGCCGGGCGTGGTGGCGCATGCTTGTAATCCCAGTACTTGGGAGGCTGAGACCGGAGGATCCAGGTTCGCGGCCAGCCTCAGCTACTTAGTGAGGCCCTCCGCAACTTCGTGAGACCCTGTTTCAACATAAAGAATAAAAAATAGGGCTAGGGGTGTAGCTCGGGGGTAGAATGCCCCTGGGTTTCAATCCCCTGTACCGCCAAAAAAATAAATAAATAAATAAAGGGAATGGGAAAATTATCCCATAAATGTATACAAGGCATGTAGCCAATCAGGATACGTTTGGATGAAAAATGCCATTGAACATCTGAATATCCAGTGTGAGAAGGACTTTGTCCAGTCCATCCACCTTGGGCTTTGCATTCTAACCAGATCTTTCTTTATCTTCCTCTAACCTTTAGCACAGGTCTCTAACACTTACCAAGCTGCGGTTTTGCTTTGTTTTGTTTTGCTTTGTGGTGTTGGGGATTGAACCCAGAGGCATTCTACCTCGGAGCTACACCCCCAGCCCTATTTTATTTTTTATTTGGAAACAGGGTCTTGCTAAATTGCTGAGGCTGACTCTGAACCTGCGATCCTCCTGTTTCAGCCTCCCAAGTACTGGGATTACAGGCGTGCACCAACATGCCTAGCTTCATGCTGTGTTTTAACTATTTGTCTGCAAGGTTTTCCCCACTGACTGAGCTCCCTGAAAGCAAGGACTATCACATAACATAGACCTTGATAGAGACATAGTAGTTGGGACTGGGATTGGAGCTCATGTGGTAGGGCACATGCTTAGCCTGTGCGAAGCCCTGGGTTCAATCCCCAGCACGGGGGAGGGGGGGTTGTCTCGGAAGGTAGATACATAATAGTTGAATTAACAAATTAACTAATAAGTAGAGCATGGTCATTGGAGAAAGGACACAGAAATATATGCATAAGGGAAGCATTTGGGGGTTTCCAGAAATCTGGGCAGGAACCGGGTTATCACACATACCTGCCAGCCACACTCCAAGGAAAGGAATTTCTATCATGCAGCACAACACAACTTTCCCACCTGCTTCAGAAAGCAACCAGCACCGCCCTCACTTTCTGCTGCAGTGCTGGGGCGCATTGCCACTCAGCTGTTGAGTTATTTTGCTTCCGCACTCCTACTTGGCTTTATCCAAGGATCAGTGACTTCCAGAAAGACTGCTGAAGGGATAGAAAAAGATAAATATAGCCTGGCGTGGTCGCGTACTCTTGTAATCCCAGTACTTGGAAGGGAGGATCACAGGTTTGCATCCAGCCTCAGCTACTTAGTGAGGCCCTCTGCAACTTAGTGAGATTCTGTTTCAAAATAAAAATAAAATAGGGCTGGGGGTGTAGCTCAGAGGTAGGATGTCCCTGGATTCAATCCCCAGTACCACACACACACACAAAGATAAATATAAAGCCAGGCATGGCGGCACACACTTGTACTCCTAGTACTTGGGAGGCTGAGACAGGAGGATCACAGGTTAGAGACCAGCCTCAGTAATTTAGGGAGACCTTATTTAGAAATAAAAAAAATACCAAGAGCTGGGGGAGTGTAGCTCAGAGGTAAAATGTCCCTGGGTTCAATCCCCAGTACCACATGCACACACAAAAAGATAAATATAAAGCCAGGCATGGTGGCACACACCTGTACTCCCAGTACTTGGGAGGCTGAGACAGGAGGATCGCAGGTTTGAGACCAGCCTCAGTAATTTAGGGAGAACTTATTTAGAAATAAAAAAAAATACCAAGAGCTGGGGGAGTGTAGCTCAGAAGTAAAATGCCCCTGGGTTCAAACCCTAGTACCAAATAAATAAATAAATAAAAGCAGATATTCCAGAAGTTAGTAGGAGATATTTAAGCAAGTCGACTTTATCGGGTATCTATTTTCTTTCAATTGTCTGCTTTATTTAGGAAAGGACTGTGTTGTAGTGTGCCTTGTACTCCTGAGTTGTGGTGCATTGTATCGCATTGTAATTATTGTCCTGTCTGGCTTCCTGCCTTGGCTGTGAGCCCCTGGAGGTCAAGGTGGGGTCTTGGGTTTTTACCCACCGCAGTGCTTGGCGCACAGTCGTTACTAATATCCACAGAGTACATAAGTGAACGAGTTACTGGGAATGAGCCCAAAAGCACCCAAGATACAGCTATCATTTATATTTTCCTCTGCCTTCCTCTGGCACGGATGGCTTTGCTCTTTATTATTCTTAATAATGCTGAACGTTATAATTTCAATGTAGAGGAAAACCATAACCCTCAAGTGCCTTGTGTGAATTTTGGGGGTGTATTTTTGTTTGGGGGGGCTTACTTTCTTTTTTAAGCATATCTAAGTGAAATGAGCACCACATAGTATAAAGGGCACAGACTGCCTTCCCCACATGGTGGCTTGCCCAAAGCCCAAGGAAATCAGACCTTCGAAACGAAAGAAAGCCTTCCTGAAGAAATGGGAGGCGGTAAAGAGAAGAGGAGAGCCCAAGAATGGAACCGGACGGGCAAGGGACAAAAGAGGAGGATGTCACCATTCCCCTGCAAATTGCCACCGCAACGTCAGAACATTACAAAACTGCAAGTTCCTTGGAAAATTAAGATGTCCTTTTAAAAATGACCTCCCCGGTTTTCATTGGAGGAACTTGTTCCTCCAGGGTCATTAACCTTCTACCCTCAGTCCCTAACCCCGGGGCCCCAGGGGTATCTGTCTAAGAGACTGGCTTCCATAGGGGGTCAGTAGTCCTCTCTTAAGAGCCCCCAGAGCAAATGACTGAACAGATTAGGACGGATTAGACAGATAACAACTCAGACCTTTTTACAAGCACATTTTTCACTCGACACTCAAATTCCCTTCTGTGCCCCATAGTCTCACACAACCCAAAGACTGGATAGTATTACTGAAATATCTCCGCGCCAGCCGAGTGCGTGGAACTGTGCAAAGCCAGATGTTCTTGTAACCCTGTTTTACGGAGTTATTTATATCCATATAATATTTGACATTTCCTGTGTTGTTAAAGAGTCGGGGGCCCTTGACGTATTTTTAAGAGAATAGTGCCGACTTTTCATTTTTTTCTTTGATGCCCAGAACCAGAAATAAGTATTATAGAGAGGGGCTGTATTAAACAGATGCTTCTATACCTCCAGTCTACCTTATTTTAATGCCTTTCATCTTAAGTGATCTTCAGGAACAGAAAAAGGCTAAAGTCATCTAGGCAGAACATATGAATTAAGCCCACCATAAGATAAAAGCATATGCTCATGGGCCTAAAAATAAGTCAGTCAATAGACAAAGAAAATATTTTTAAGAAATATTGGAAATATAATCCACATTTCTAGGACTAAACTTTATGGAGTTTTGATACATGAACTATACCATCTCTTTGAACTTGATAGATATGGAAAGGGCTAGTTAAATTTTTTTTCAGCCTTAGTAAAATATTAGCTGGTAGATTTCTCTGGCTAAATGAAATAATGGAAACTTTATAGAGTTGAAAGTATTTGGTTGATCCCAAGCAGTAGTAATACTTAAGCTAGACATGAAAGTCGATATCAGAGAGAGTAGTCATTTTGTTTTCTTTGTTTATTGTAAAGATCCATTCAAAAATATTCTTTTTAATTTTTTTTCTTATGGTACCAGGGATTGAACCCAGGGGCATTCTACCTCCAAGCTCCATCCCCCAACCCTTTTATTTTATTTTGAAACAGGGTCTCACTAAGTTTCAGAGGGCCTGGCTAAGTTGCTGAGGCTGGCCTTGAACCTGTGATCCTCTTGTCTCAGTCTCCCATGTACTGGGATTACAGGCGTGCACCACCATACCCAACCCTTTTTAATTTTTGAGATTTCCAAATTTTAACAACCTTTTCCCTTTATAGGATGTGGCAAAAAAGGGAGAGGCCCTGGTTTACAGACAATGTTTGGCATTCCTGGCCTCTCACTCAACACTGAATGTAGTTTACTGAAAAATGAGAGCAATAAGATGGGAGTTATTGGGGGTTGTTTTAGACTCCAGAGTTGCTTTATAAATGTTTTTAAAACTCCCTATGTTTGAGTGTTTATTTTTGTTTTTGTTTTGTTTGTTTTGGTTTGGTACTGAGGATTGAACCCAGGGGCATTCTACCTCCAAGCTACACCTCCAGCCCTTTTCATTTTTTTTTTAATTTTGAAACAGGATCTTGCTAAGTTGCTGAGGGTCTCCCTAAGTTGCTGAGGCTGGCCTTGAACATCCCAAGTACTGGGATTGCAGGCATGTGCCACCACGCCTGGCTGTTTTGTTTTTAAGATGAGCTTCCTTTCTTAAAAGCAGAGGAGGTATACACAGGTCATCATGCAGAGAAACTTCCAGAATATATTCTGTCTTACTCCTGTCCTCCTCACTCTCTGAAGCTCAGAGCCCTCCTGACAAATCAAATCCCTTCCCCCAGTTTAAGAAAACAAGATGCCGCAGCCTGCAGCCTGCTGGTACCCATCTGAGCTCAGTGCGCTTGCCCACTCCGAAGCAGTGGCCGCATCCCTGTAAATCTTCTAAGCTGTGAGAAGTCTTGAGTGTTCAAATAATGAGACAGATCCTCTTGGAGTAGATGGGGCAGGAGAGCCCTCCAGGGCTCAGGCTTGCGCTTCACTCCCATCCTATCAGCTTCTGTGCTAACAAGTCCGGCTGGGCCACTGCCGTGGTTGGGAATTCCAGAGCGCTCTGCACCACCAGACAGGGCTTTTCCTTCTGGATCTACACCTCTCAGGCTTTTAGATCCTGGCTGGGCAGCACATCTCTGGCCGTCAAGACAAGATCTTTCCTCGCCTCCTGAAAGTTTGATTTTCCCCCCTCTTTTACTTTTTTTTTTTTGGCACTGGCGATCAAACCCAGTGGCATTCTACATCCAACCTCCACCCCCAGCCCCCCGTTTTTCCTTTATTTTGAAGCAGGGTCTCTCTAAGTTGCTGAGGCTGGCCTTCAACCTGTGATCCTCCTGTGTCAGCCTCCCAAGTACTGGATTACATGCATGGGCCACCATGCCCAGCTCTCTCTTTTACTTTTATTCAACCCACCGTTCATCTCTATGAGTGACTTTGAGGATTTCTTTCTCTCACCATGCCTTCCATCTCTGCATCTTTCCTATTTACCTCAGAACCTGCTGCCACTGACACTTCTAGCAGACTCTAGAAAAATCTCCCTGAATTAGGAACCTAAATTAGTGGGTCACTGGAGCAAGAGCCAGAAGCTGCCTGGACTTGGAGCCCTTGCATCATAAATGGCCTCCGGGTGCTAGAAACGGTGTTTTACAAAGGGTAGAATTCTGTCCCCAATCTTCTTTTTCCACCAGTCTTCAAATCCGCACATCCAGGATATTCTTATGCAGGCTTTCCCTTTCTGAAGCATGAATATGGGCCACAAAATACGGTTACCAGCTTGCCTTTGGTGGGACAGAGACTGAAGTTCAAGAGATCCTTCCTCCACAAAGTCTGACCCTTTCTTCAAAGGTATCAATCAGTTTACCTGAATAGAGCCTGGAGTTTTTGAAATGAAAGTTCCAAGGTTTGACGTTAGGCTGGGAAAGTTCATTTTTTATAGAAGGCTCTTTCAGCCACAGATACCATTTACGTCGCACTTCTCCAAGAAAACTGGGCTAATGGAGGTGGCTAACTTAAATAGTCCATTGGCACCACGCAGAAAACAAGCAAATGACAACAAAAAATACTACCCTGGGATTGGTACGGTAAAACTTCTAAATGTGAGAACAATATGTTTAAGTCTAAAGCATGCCATCTTCTCAGATAATAAAGAGAATGGCATTCACTCTAGAAGCATTAGGAAGCATCTCTTCGGAGCATTACGGATTCTATCACATGAGAAATGAACTTGAACAAGATAACATAAGCAAAGAGCCTCGCCCGGTGCCTGTCATAGAATAAGGACCCTGTAAGTTACCGCTGGACTCATGATGATTACTGTATCAGAAATCAGCAAAGGCTCATCTTCAACTAAAGAAATGGAGGCACAGAGAGAGAAGAGTCACCTCCTGCCAGGCCAAGACCCCTGCCCTTGCGTCTGCCCCTGATCCTCACCCACAAAGCAATCGCCATCTCAGAGTAACCAGAGAAGCCACCTCGCAACTCCCAGCCCCCATCCTACAGGCATGAGAGTCAGAGATGCTTAAAAACAAACATCCAGTCACCAGATGGCCCTAACATCTGGCTGAACCTATAAAACTATCCTCTCCTACTGCTACCTCCTTCCTAACTCCAAAGTGTAGGGAGAGGAAATGGGTGAAATATCTGATGTAGTGAAATAAGAACTTGACAGATTCGTCTCTGGCTTTTTTTTTCTTTCTTTGTTGTATGTCCTGACTCTGTCCTCAGCATTCAGAGGCATCCACACGGCCCTAAGGAAAGTTGACTTGTCTAGCAAAAGAATTAAAAGAAGTCTGAATATTTCATTCCTTTTAAAGTTCTCCTGGGAATCAAAAGGGAAAATCCTAAGTGTGTAACAGGACATCATGTCTATGGCAGAGCACAGGTGACAGGGAGAATTAGCAGAGAGGGAGGATACCGGGCCCTAGCCTATAGAGATGTGACACAGGTCACCTGGGTTGGCAATAAAGGAGTGAAGGTGTTCAGCCTGGGTTCTTGGAGCTGGCAGGAGCCAAGACAATTGAAGTAAACTGAGGGCAGAGGGAGAGGGAGGAGTCTGCACAGACAGCAAGCCCCGCCCAGCTAACCGCACCAGAGGTTGAGGCCGCCCATTGTGCTCAAGCAGTGCATATCAGCTGAGCCCGTGTCTCCTCCAATAGAAGGACCTAGCCAGGCTCCAGGACTTGACTGAGCCCCGGTGTGGGTGCCAATCTGTGCGCATTCCACAGGGGAGCACCCCTGCAGCCCCTGGAGCTCAGGATGGACTACCTAATCAAGAAAGAAAGGTCAGCGCTGGTCCTTGGGTTTGTCTAGACCAGGTTGCTCAGCCTCGGCACCGTTGACCCTCAGATCCGAATAAGTCTGTACTTTTAAGTGCTGTCCTGTATACATTGGAGGAGGTTTGGCAGCCTCCCTGGTCTTCCCCCACTAGATGCACAACATTACCTCCTAGTTGTGGCAGTCAAACTATTGAGAGGCAAAACCTTCTCCAGTTAAGAACTATTGGTCTAGATAGTTAGGAGAACCTCCCTAATCGCACCAACCTTCAGCATCCCAGGGCAAAACATTAGATTCCTTACAGCTACAACTGGTGGCCAGCAAGCCACCGTCTCACACACCATACCAATAAGTGTGTTTATTTTAGCAGTTTCAAACTACTTGAGGCACCCACCACTTCCATTAATAACGGCTCCCCCCACACTTAGAGGTGTGGTGTAAGCCGGGTGTGGTGGTGCACACTTGTAATCTCAGTACTTGGGAGGCTGAGACAGGGGGATCACAGGTTCATGGACAGCCTCAGTAACTTAGTGAGGCCTTCCACAACTTAGTGAGACCCTGTTTCAAAATTTAAAAAAATAAAATAAAATAGGACTGGGGTTGTGGCTCAGAGGTAGAATGCCCCTGGGTTCAATCCCCAGTACCACAAAGAAGGAAGGAAGGAAGGAAGGGAGAGAGAGAGAGAGAGACAGAGAGAGACAGAGACAGAGAGGGGGAGGTGGTGTAAGCCAGCACCAGCACACACTATTTCTTTTGCTAGTGCAATAAGTAAGTACAGTAGTTAATTGTGAAGGGGAAGTCTGTATGAGCTGAAGGACTTAGGGAGCAGTAAAAAGGAAGCCAAATAACAGCGGCACGAGTAGAAAAACACTGCAAAAGGGAGCAAATCTAATGCAGTACTTGAGACTAGTGGTAATTTTTGCAGAATGGACAGTTCCTTGAACACACATTGGGCAATTATCATTATCCTCAAATATTTATTGGATATTTGTTAGTAAACTCCACTACTTACCAGTTGTAGCACACTGAAAAAATTATTAGCTTTTCTAATGTTTGTTCTTCATCTGCAAAGTGGGGGATATAATAACATACTTTATGGGATTGCACACAGATGAAAGGAACTAAACCAAGATCCAGGTGTGATGGCGCACGCCTGTAATTCCAGGACTTGGGAGACTGAGACAAGAGGATCGCAGGTTCGAGGCCAACCTCAACAACTTAGTGAGACCCCATATTAAAAATTTTTTTAAAAAGGCTGGGTATGTAGCTTGAAGGTAGAATGCCATGGGCTCAATCCCCAGTACCAAAAAGTAAAAATAAAGGAGTAAATCATTCCAGCATTCAGCACAAGACCTGGCACATCATAATCCCTCATTAAGGGTGGCAGCTATTGTTATTTTCTTTATGAAGGAGTTATGAGTTGAACCAACAAATGATGGTGGTAACAACATGTCGCACAGCAGGTTTTGAAGCTCGGCTGTATCTGGTCCTCATGCAGCTTTGTGACGCATGGTGACCATCACAGTCCTTTCATAGGTGGAGGTGGAGCTGGCACCTGGTACCTGGTAGCCTGAGACCCCGGCCGGGCCTCAGGTTTCTACGCGAGTTCTCGTTTACCAGGCCCACTTTCGACCACGCTGAGAGTCTAAACCTCTCAATCAGTTAGGACGATTTCAGCGAACTCGGGTGGCTTCAATGATGAGGAATTTTATTTGCTCATAGAACTGGACATCCAGAGGCTGGGCAGTGCCAAGAACCCGGGAACAGGGCTCTGGCTGCATTTCACGGACATTCTTTTGACCTGCTTCCTCTGGGCATCAACTTTGTTCTCAGCGTAGCTCCCTTTGTTATCATAAGACGACAGCAGCAGAAACTGAGCAGAGACAGAAAATGCTGACTTTCAACTCCTAAAATTGAGAAAGAAGCGTATAGTATCTTATGTGTCAAAGCACAGATAGAGCGATGATTAAAAATGCAAAATAAAGAGATAGAATTAGTAACAACAAAACAAATAGAAAGAACTTTACAGAGGCCTCTGCTAAGAGGCTCAGAGTAAGGTCACATGACCACTCCTGCGGCCAATGTTTGCTGGAAGGACGCACTTGCTGGGATCCCTGTAGCCAAGTCCTTGCCCACCCTGGAAAGGCATCCTGAGAAACCAGGTAGCATGCGGCACAGGTGTATACCAGGCCCTGGTTGTCTCAGGAAGCAAGGAAGAAGGAATGGAAGTTCGGTCTGTAGACAGCCATCAAACCCTTTATTTATTGGTTTATTTATTTTTGCTATTGGGGATTGAACCCAGGGCATTCTATCTCCGAGCTACACCCCCAGCCCTTTTTATTTTTTATTTTGAAACAGGATCTTGCTAAGTTGCTGAGGGTCTCGCTAAGTTGCAGAGATCGGCCTCGAACCTGTGATCTTCCTGTCTCAGCCTCCCAAGTATGGGATTACAGGCCTGCACCACCACGCCTAGCACATCAAAACCTTGAGATATTTAAGACTTCAAAGTTTCTTTTTGAGGACACCCTCTAGCTTCTATTTTCTTTGGGTTAATTGTTAAAAAAAAAAAAAAAAGAAAACAGAGTCTGATAGAGCCCTGAATAAGGACTTGAGATTCGGGGGGCGGGGTTCTGAGAGAAACGAGGGAACCATATACCCCAGAAGAGATCTTGGAGAAACTGATCAAAAACAGGAGAGGCAATGGTTCTGAATGAAGGGAAGCAAAATGCACAAAATCTTCAAAAAGATGAAAACCCAGCACAGTCGAATTCCAAACACTCAGACATCCCACCAAGGGCTTCACAGTCATTCCTGACATTTAATTTGCTCCGTGTAACACAAAGCAGCTCTCCACCCTCGGTTTGTTATTTAACACACTGCAGAGAAGTTGGCTCTGGCTGTGGACAGTTTCTCTTCTGAAACAGCATAAATCTTCAGCAGTTCTTCAAGTGTTGGACTTACTCGTTGTTTCCAGGGCTTAGCTGCAGCCGATGCACAGATACTACCTCGTAATGGCCTGAAGATGTCCCCTGAGAACAGAGATGAAGAGCTGAGACAGCCCTTCCCTACACGCCTGGGAGAAGCGACTACTAGGAAATGCTTTCCTCCCTGGCTTGGAGCTAGTGTTCCTGCAATAAAAGATATGTCTCTGCTCATCCTGGTAGAAGGCAGAGAGAGGGAATCCAGTGGAACCCAGAGGTGAGAATGCACTCTCCCATGTCAAAGAACAAAAGAGAAGGAGAGGAAAGCGTGGAATGAAGGAGTGGAATTTGCTACTGCACTACCCTCCTGATCATGGTGCCCGACTCCCTTCCCGGAACCCACAGCAAAGTGTGGGACCCAGCAACTGTGAGAACACGAGGAGCCTCCCAGTTAGTTCCCTGCAGGACTGGAAGACTGTAGTGCTGCATGCTCCTCTGCACCCTCCAACCTTCCTGCATGCTAGCAAGGGGCGCCACGCTTCCACCCCACGCACAGGGGAGTCCTAAGCAAGAATATCGCTAAGAGGAAAGAACAGAAGCCCAAGACAGTTGACTTCCTAGTACAATGAAGTCATCTCCCTTACATTCTACCCTGACTCCCCCACAGGACATGCCGCCAGCACCCCTCCAGTCACATCCACTCTTTCTGTCCCTGAGCTAGCAATGCCACCAGCATGCTCACAGCCATCACCCCGAAAAATTCAGTCCATGACTCAAATCTCCAGGAGCACAGATTCTAAAGTTGGGAGTCAAGGGGTGGAATAAAAGGCTGTGAGATCGTGAGATTGCCCCAGGCCCAGCATTTATTTCATTGTGTGCAGACTTGGGCTGTGGGTCTCAGATCTTGGGCCCCAGGGGCTTGTCTTTGGTAGGATGGTCAATGCCAGTGGTCTGCTTGTCCCAGCAGAGCGGATCCTCCCTCCACACATGTGCACTCTAAGTTATGCAAACCGAAGCCTTCTGTTTCTGTTTATTTGTCTTGCGTTGTGTTGTTTTATTAACCAGAAACTTGAAAAGGAGGCTGTCTTTGTTGTGTTGCCATTTGGCAGGGGACTAGAGGTTACAGTAGCAAGTGGAGCCTAAACATTTTTAAAAAAAAAATCTCCATGAAAGTTCCTTCCAGAGGGGGGAAAAAAACTATATCCGATTCCCGTCTCCCATTGAACCTCTGAAGGACTTCCCACACCTTACCTTCAAATAACAGAACCCCAGCCAACAAAAATGGAAAAACATAAATTTTTGCACGTAAAATGAAAAATCAGAGGGTGCAGACAGGCCTGTGTCAACAGGGTATTTTTAGCCATCAGTGAAGTTTTAAAATCAAGTTTTAAAGCATGGTTCTCTGCACATAGACCTGGGATGTGCTCGTTAGGACCTTTGCCACCCCTGGGTGTCTCACTACATTTTCAACAGTGGCTCATATCCCCATTTACAAGACTAGGAAAACTGAGGCCGGGTGGAGATAAAATGACTTGCATAAATGCCCAGTGGTTGAGAAGCGGAAGCGAA
Source organism: Glis glis (assembly GCA_004027185.1). Lineage (NCBI taxonomy): Eukaryota > Metazoa > Chordata > Mammalia > Rodentia > Gliridae > Glis > Glis glis. Next base: position 14,666 of record PVJS01029433.1, read on the forward strand.
TTGTCTAGAATTGTCTAGACATGACAGCCCTTGAGCGCCGGCACTCTCAGGGCAGTCTCTAACTTCCATGGTCCCTGGTCTCCATTTCTCACTATTCACTCCCTAAATCTGAAATACTGTTCCTTTATTGTGCATGACTTTTGTCTTTCTCCGTCCTGAAACTCTAAGTTCTCCATCCTTCAATTCAAAGAAAAAGCTTCCCTGGCTGGGCATGCTGGTGTGCGCCTGTAATCCTAGTACTTGGGAGGCTGAGACAGGAGGATGGTAGGTTTGAGGACAGCCTCAGCAAGTAGTGAGACTCTCATCAACCTAGCAAGACCCTGTTTCAAAATTAAAATAAAATAGGGCTTGGGGTGTAACTCAGAGGTAGAATGCCCCTGGGTTCAATCCCCAGTACCCCCCAAAAAAAAGAAAAAGAAAGAAAAGAGAGAAAGAAAAAGAAAAAAGCTTCCCTGCAAGGCTTGCTGAAGCTCTGTTTCTGGGTCCTAGGAGAATGTTAGGTTTTAACACAGAGGGTGAGCTGGGCCTGGTAGAGCATACCTGTAATTCTAGCACTTGGGAGGCTGATACAGGAGGATCAGAGGTTTGAGGCCAGCCTCAGAAACTTAGGGAGACCCTCAGCCACTTAGTGAGATCTGTTTCAAAATAAAAAAAAAAAACAATACGACTGGGAGTGTAGCTTAGAGACAGAATGCCCCTGGGCTCAATCTCCAGTAAAAAGAAAGAAAGAGAGGGGGGGGGGAGAGAGAGAGAGAGAGAGAGAGAGAGAGAGAGAGAAAGAAAAGAAAAGAAAAGAAAAAAAAGAAAAGAAAAGAAAAGAAAAGAAAAAAAGAAAAAGCCAGGTGTGGTGGCACACACTTGTAGTCCCAGTACTTGGGAGGCTGAGACAGGAGGATCGCAGGTTCGAGACCAGCCTCAGCTACTTAGTGAGGCCCTCTGCAACTTAGTGAGACCCTGTTTCAAAACAAAGAATAAAAAATAGAGCTGGGGGTGTAGCCTGGAGGTAGAATGCCCCTGGGCCCAATCCCCAGTACAGTAAAAAAAAAAAAAAAAGATAGAAAAAAGGAAAAGAAAAGAAACCCAGAGGGTCACAGTGAATAACGGGCTCTAGTCAGGCTCAGTATCTCCGGCCCTTCCCCTGTGCCAAGAGAGGAGATGAACGCAGCCGCTCAGTTTTCCCTCTATTTCCCGCAACAGTCACGGGTAGCTGAGTCTCAACGATCGAGCTGTGGCAGTTAGAGGCAGGAAATGGAATCGGAGAAGAGACGCAAACTTGCCCACCATGGAGACAGAGCCCACAGTGTTTCGAGTCTCCCAGGTCCCAAAGCCCCCAGCCTGGTTTGCACCTGGGCAAATCCTCTAGGGCTCAGAGGGCCTGTGGCATCCCCAAACTGCTTCTCAACATGTACCTGCATCCCTGCCGGCTGCGGCTGTCCCCACGCCTTCCAGGAGCTGCCTTGAGTTTCCTGCAAAACCAGCCCCTAGGGTCAAGTCGTGCACAAACTCTGGTCTGAGAATCAGGCCCTATGCTCCCAGCCTTTCTCCTAGCCACGCGAAAGACACTGAATGCAAATTGTTTCACCTTTATCCTCAGTTTTCACCCCCCTGTATAGTATGGATCTGAAAGTAAAAAGGCGGGGTCCTCCGCGCCTGGTGGTGGAGACACCTTCTGCCCACACCTAATATTCCACCTCGGATCAGAAGCTGCACATACTGTGGGGACTCCAAAATGATAGCGATTTGGAATCAACAGCGCCAACTTTTCCTACAATCATGCAAAAGTAATGAGAGTGCCAGTTTATTTTAAGTAGCTAAGCAGGATTGTTTATAAACTGGACTAGATGAATTCCTAAGGCCACGCACAACTCGTGGTGTGCGTGAATGCATGCGTGTGTGCACCCATAACTAAAAGCTCTCTTGCATTAATAAGCAGTTCCAAGACACCATTAGTTTATCACGCTGCCTAGCTCTGTTTAAAGTGAGTCAGCAATCAATCATGTATACTTTCAGTTTTTCTGCTAAATGGCAACTTATGAACCTATCCCTTAGGTATAGTCCGATTTAAGTGCGAATAATTTAGTAATTTTGCTGTCGTTGTTGTTAGAAGAAGTTTTTCCAGTGATGTTGCTACATTTCAGGATAGGTACATTTTGGCAACTGTGGCTGCTGAATGCTTTAGAGTTAGGGGTAACCATTCCATCAGTTAAGTAAAATTTGTATATTTTGAACATTTAAAATACAAATCTTGCCAGGCCTGGTGGTACAGGTCTGTAATCCCAGTACTTGGGAGGCTGAGACAGGAGGATTGTAGGTTTGAGGACAGCCTCAGTGAGTAATAAGACTCTCATCAACCTAGGGAGACCCTGTTTCAAAATAGAAATTTAAAAATAGGGCTGGGAGTATAGCTCAGAGGTAAAATGCCTCTGGGTTCAATCCCCAGCACCCAATGAATGAATGAATGAATGAATGAATGAGTAAATGTATAAATAAACAAAAAAAAAGTCTAAACCAGACGTGGTGGCATACTCCTATAATCCCAGTACTTGATAGGCTGAGACAGGAGGATCTCAGGCTCCACGCCAGCCTCGGCAACTTAGCGAGACTCTGTTTCAAAATAAAAAATAAAAAATGGCTGGAATATAGCTCAGAAGTAGACTGGCCCTGGATTCAATCCCCAGTACAAAAAAAAAAGTCTTTTTATTACTATAGCGAATATTATTAAAACTTAAATTCCAGGTACTGTGCTAAGTGCTTTAATGCATAATACAGTTTAATCCTTACTAGAATCCTGAGAGAGAGTCGCTGATACCTATTCTCACTGTAATGATGGGAAACTGAGTCTTGGCCATGTTAAATAACCAGCCAAGGTCCTACAGCCATCCCACAGACCCAGAGCCCTTCCACCCAAAGCTGGAATCTTCACTGCCACACCGCAGTGCCTCATGGTACTGCCAGTAATGTTAGTTTAATAGCAATTACTAAATCATTCTTGACAGCACTATTAGTCAATCACATTTTTAAGCACTTAATATAAGCTCAAATTTCTATAGATCTTTCTTTTTCAAGGTGTTTCCCAGTGGAAAATTAAATTACAAATATAATAAAAATACAGGCACAAATAAGTCTCTGTATGTACAGTGGTGCCTGGTTGTTCTGGTCCCAGCTTGAAGACATAGGACCCTTAATCCATTCATAATCCAATTGGAAATTTGTGTTCATATTTTTATATCAGTACTGAACCATTTAACTTAATGCCAAATATTGACATTTGCAGCACAGTTTAACCACTAGTGGCAGAGTTGAGCAAAATATCGTGATGCAGTCAGATGTGACAACAGGCAACAATGCTGTACTTATAACTCCTTCAAAAGATGCACTCAGTTGTTTATGGTTTGCAATGTTGTGGAGAAGGAAATTATCCTCCATTTTATCTGTAGGTTCAACACAATACAATCACAAACCCAGTAGGCTTTTAAAGTTACCAGCAAGGTGATTCTAAAACTTACATGGAAAGGCGAAGTGGTAGAATAGCTATAACAATTTTCCAAAAGACACAACGGCCAAGTTATGGAACCAGCCTAGGTGTCTGTCAACAGATGATTGGACAAAGAAAATGTGGTGTGTCTATACACGGTAGAGTTGTACTCAGCCATAAAGAAGAATGAAATTATGTCATTTGCGGGGAAATGGGTGGAACTGGAGAACATCACGCTAAGTGAGATCAGCTAGACTCAGAAAATCAAGGGCTGCATGCTTTCTCTCATATGTGACAGCTAGAGAGAAAAAAAAAGAAAAGAAAAAGAACCTCACAGTCGTGGAAAGGAATGGGGGGAGGGAGGAGAGGAGGAAAAGGGAGACATGGGCAAGGAAACAGAACAAATAATATTATGCACAATATGAATGTATCAGTATGAATCTAACTATTATGTACAATTACAATGCCCCAATAAAAATTAAATTTTTTGCAAAGAAAGGACTCACACAATAAATTTGAGACTCACTTTTTTTTTCTTTTTCTTTTTCTTTTTTTTTTCTTTTTGGTGCTGGAGGTTGAACCCAGGGGCATTCTACCTCTGAGCTACACCCCTAGCCCTATTTTATTTTTGTTTTGAAACAGGATCTCACTAGGCTGATGAGAGTCTCACTACTTGCTGAGGCTGTCCTCAAACCTGTGATCCTCCTGTCTCAGCCTCCCAAGTACTGAGATAGGCATGTGACACCATGCCTGGCTGAGACTCACTGTACAGTTGCTGTAATCAAGACACTGGTATTGGCAAAAGGATCAACATAGAGATCTGTGGAACAGAATAAACAATTGACTTTTGCCAAAAGTACAAATGCTATTCAATGGAGGAAAGATGGCCTTTTCAACCAGTGTTACCAGAACACTCAGAGGTCTATAATACAAATAATTAATGCAAGTTAATTAAGTAATGAGCCACTATGCATACCTCCCACCTCATACAACAACCAACTTAAATAGATAACAGGCTTAACTGAAAAACTTAAATCCACCGAACTTCTAGAAGAAGACAGAAACATATCTGCATGCCCTCGGGTATGGCTATGCATTCTAAAATATGACAACAAGCTGGGTGTGGTGGCGCATGCTTGTAATCCCAGTACTTGGGAGGCTGAGACAGGAGGATCGCAGGTTGGTGGCCAGCCTCAGCAACTTAGTGAGGCCCTCCGCAACTTAGTGAGACCTTGTTTCAAAATAAAAAAATAAAACAGGGCTGGGGGGTGTAGCTTGGAGGTAGAATGCCCCTGAGTTCACACACACACACACACACACACACACACACACACACCAACAACAACAACAAAAGTAAGATTCACAAAACAAACTAACAAAAAGCAGAAATTGGACCTTATCAAAATTTAAAGCCTTTGCTATGAGAAAGATATTGTTAAGAGAATCAAAAGATAAGTCACAAAATATATTTTTTAAAACATTAAAAATATGAAAATAAAATACTGATCTGAATAAACACCAGAGAAGGTACGTAAGTCCACATCTGAAAGGATGATCTGCATCACTAGCATGCAGGGAAGGGGGGACTGAAATCAAGCGCTGGTGAAGATGAAGAACAAGCGGACCCTAGCCCATGCGTGGGATGCAGGACGGCACCGCCATTTCAGAAAGCAGTTGGGCAATGTCCTATCAAGTTAAATGACCACTTGCCACAAAGCTTAAGATCCCACTCTTCAGTACTCCCCCCTCAGCAAACAGAAAATTTACGCCCTACCAAGAACCTGTACACAAATATTTATGGCTTTATTCATGTTCACCCAAAACTGGAAACAGATGTCCTTCAATAGGTTAGCAGATAAGCAAAATGTGGTAAATCTATGTAATAGAATACTACTTGGCAATAAAAAGGAATTAAATTATTAATTCACAAAACATAAACAAATCTTTTTTTTCTTTTTTGCGGTGCTGAGGATTGAACCCAGGGGCATTCTGCCTCTGAGCTACACCTCCAGCCCTATTTTATAACAGAGACTCACTAAGTTGCAGAGGACCTTGCTAAGTTGCTGAGTCTGGCTGTGAACCTGCCATCCTCCTGTCTCAGCCTCCCAAGTACTAGGATTATAGTCCTGTGCTACCATGCCTGGCTAAATAAATCTTAAATTCATTTTGCTACGTGAAAGAAGCCAGAACCCAGAGGTTGTGTATTAAGTTATTCCACTTATATGACACTGTACAACATACAAAACAATAGGATGGGAAACAAGTCGGTGGTTGCCAGGGGTTGGGGTGGGATGAAGGGTAGCACAAGAGAATCTGAGGGTTTATGAAACTCTTGTACTGTACTATAGAGATGCTCTGCATTTGTCAAAGCCTGTACATCACAAAGATTTGTGTGTGTGTGTGGCTACTGAGGATTGAACCCGGGGGCATTCTACCTCTGAGCTATACCCCAACCCTTTTTACTTTTTGTTTTGAAACAGGGTCTCACTAGGTTGCTGAAAGTCTTGCTACTTGAACCTGGGATCCTCCTATCTCAGCCTCCCTAGTACTAGGACTACAGGGATGCACCACCATGCCCAGCTAAGCAAATTTTACTGTATATAAATTTAAAATATCAACCCTGAGCTGGGCGTGGTGGCGCAAGCTTGTAATCCCAGTACTTTGGGAGGCGTAGACCGGAGGATCCGGGTTCGCAGCCAGCCTCAGCTCTCTCGCTCTCTCGCTCTCTCGCTCTCTCTCTCTCTCTCTCTCCCTCTCCTTAGTGAGGCTCTCCGCAACTTCGTGAGACCCGGTTTCAAAATAAAAAGTATAAAAAATAGGGCCGGGGGCATAGCGCGGAGGTAGAATGCCCCTGCATTCAATCCCCGGTACCACAAAAAAAAAAAAAAAATCAACCCTGATTTAAAAAAAAACCCCGAGATGGAATGAATACTGTGAAAACAGAATCAACCTGCATTATAAATGCATTACATAGATATACTAAGGGGTTAAGGAAGAGAGGAGATGATTTAAACAACTTTGGAAAACAGCTTGCTGACCAAATACTATAAGGCTAAAGTCCAAAACAACTATGCATAGACATTATATTATAGTCAGGTGAATTTGTCTCTCCCAAGGGTATGCATTGGCAATTTTAAAACTACTTTACAGGTATGCTAAGGTTGAACAAAGAAGTAAATATATTATAGAAAATAAGCACCAGATTTTTCACTTTTGAGGAAATAAATTATAAATAAGCAAAAAGGAAATTCTACAAGGAACCCCATGGTACTGGACTAGCATTGGAGGTAGCAACCTTAACTCATTTGAAATACAGATTTACAGCCGGGCATGGTGGCGCATGCTTGTAATCCCAGTACTTAGGAGGCCGAGACAGGAGGATCACAAGTTCGAGGCCAGCCTCAGCAAATTGGGGAGGCCCTTAGCAACTCAGTGAGACCCTGTTATAAAATAAAATTTAGAAAGGGCTGGGTGTGTAGCTCAGAGGAAGAGCACCTCTGGGTTCAACTCCCGGTACAAAAAACAAAACAGAAAGAAATACAGATTGACACATACTGAATGGTGCCTCCCTGTTCGTAAGTTGAAGCTCTAATCCCAATGAGACTATGTTTGGAGTTAGGTTCTTTAAGGAGATAATTGAGGTGAAAGGAAACCTTTAGAGTGGGCCATAGTCCAATATGACTAGAGTCCTTATGAGAAGAGGAAGAAAGGCCAAGACTGAGCGCACAGAGGAGAGACCACAAGCAGACACAGCATCTGTAAAACCATGGAGAGGAGCGGGAAGAAACCAAATGACCAACGGTGTGAGCTTGGGCTTCGGGCTTCCAGAACTACCAGAAACAGATGTCTGCTGCTTTATCAACCAACTCAGACACAGACAGAAAGAAATCGTGGGTATGTGTGTGTTCACGTTAGCACGCAGGTCTACAGTTCCTTGCTGTCTGCTGACAGCGCTGAGGAGCAGTGACACCCAGCGACGATGAGCATACCTAATTCTTACATTTGGTTTCTAAATGCCATTTTCCAATAAAAGGAGCCAGGGATTCTTGGAAAAGCAGTTGGTTCCATGTCTGGGATGAAGAAAATACAAGGTGATCTTAGAAGAACTCGCGAGGCCAGAAAGTAAGGAGACACTAAAGGAAAAAATTAAAAAACAGAATTCAAGAGTGTTACAAGGATGCAGGAGTCAGCTTGAAAGAGCTCCCAGAGGCCCGAGTCAGAACACTATGAGCTATAAAATAAACACGAGAGTGATGGATTACAGTCCAAAGAATAAAATAATTTCCACAAGTCCATACTGAGATAAATTGATGACTGAATGAACATAAGAATCAGTCAATCAATCAATCAATCAATCAACAAGGAGGACAACTATTCCTTACAAAAGAATCGCAGGTAGTCAATGTAAAAGGAATGAGTGAATTCACCCTTAGAGCAACAGCAATTATGGCTTAAGGCGAAATCCACCAATGAAAGCCAAAATCAGTGAGCAAAGAAAGAATAAGTTGAAAAGGGATGTTTGTGTATCTTTAAAATGTCTCCCCCCAAAACATTTGTTAACTGTGAAGTATCTCCTTCCAAATCCTTGTTAATTGCAAAGGAAAAGAAGAGGAACTGTCCAGTGAGAGCCCTGGCCAGGAGCACTTTCTCTGAGCAATCAAGATTCCCATCACCAGCACTGCGGTCTAAATGTGGATTGCGTTCCCCAACAGTCCATGTGTTAAAGGTTTGGTCCCCATAGTGATGCTACTGGGAGGTGTCAGGAACCCTCAGGAGGTGGGGACTTATGGAAGGTCTGCGGGTCATTGGGTGTGCTCTCTATGGGGATTGTGGGAGTCCAGTCTCTCAGTCCTGTCTCTCTGCTCATGATGTGAGCCGTTTCCTCACCAAAGGCCCAAAGCAACAAGGCTGCGCCATCTTGGACTAGAACCTTCAGAACCATGAGTTAAATAAGTCTTTTCTCTTTGTAAATTAATTTCCTCACATATTTTGTTATAACAATGAGAAACTATTACAACCAGTAATAAGATCTGTGTGCTACAAAAGGCACATCACCGGCCTGGTGTCGTGGCACACACATGTAATCCCAGTACTTGAGAGGCTAAGTAAGATAGGAGGATCATACCTTAGCAATTTAGTGAGACCCTGCTTCAAAATAAAAAATAAAGAAGGATGGGGATGTAGCTCAGAGGTAGAACAACCCTGGGTTCAATCCCCAGTAGAAAGAAAAAAGAGAGAGAGAGAGAGAGAGAGAGAGAGAAAGAGAGAGAGACAAAGACAGAGAGAGAGAGAGAGAGGAGGGAGGAAGGAAGGAAGGAAGGAAGGAAGGAAGGAAGGAAGGAAAGAGAGAGAGAGAGAGAGAGAGAGAGAGAGAGAGAGAGAGAGAAAGATAGATAGATAGATCACCTCTGTGGGAGTCTTCCCAAAAATATATAACCTCACTTAAATCCTGAGTGAACTTTGGACAAAGTCAAAACCCCATAAGGTATTGTGTAGAGTGTCTCCCACAGCACTTGCCAGTGCTCCCCACAAGTGGCAACATCATGAAAGAGAAGGAAAGACTGAGGAACCTCACAGACCAGGACTCTGAGAACATCTACCATTACACGCAATGTAGGATTCTGGATTGGACCCTGGAACGGAATGAGGATGTTGCAGAAAAACCAATGGAGTCTGAGTGGTCACTAGTCTCATTCACAGCATTGCACTATGCTAAGTTTTGATCACAGTGTCACAGTTACGTAATATGGAAGCTGGGGGAGAGGGGTAGTGTGAACTCTCTCTCCTCTCTTTGCAACTCTTCCTCCGGGGATAAAAGGAGGGGAATGGAAGGCAGCATGCTGATGTTTTAAACGTGAAAAGAGAGAAGGGAGTGAGTAGTGAAAATCAGTGAACGGGCATTCTTAGTGTACAACCCCACCACCGTCAGTCAGAAGGGGATGGAAAATCCAGCTGTGTTGTAGGACTTGTTGATAGAAACTCAACCAGGTAACATGAAGTTACGAGTTAAACTGAGTGGAGAGTGGTGGCGCATGCCTGTAATCCCATTTGTAAATAACTCACACCCTTTCTTACCTCTCACATTTATCATAAAATGGAGGCTGAGACAGAAGGATTGTAGGCTCCAGGCCAGCCTCAGCAAGTAGTGAGACTCATCAACCTAGCAAGACCCTGTTTCAAAATAAAATAATAAAATAGGGCTGGGGATATAGCTCGGAGGTAGAATGCCCCTGGGTTCAATACCCAGTACCAAAAAAAAAAAAAAAAAAAGAAGTTAAAGTGAGCAAGCTCTAGCCTGGCTCTGGGGCTCACCCTGCAAGGGTTAACAAATGACTTTGTGTTGATCAGACTGAGGTTTTTCGTGTGGGACTCGGTTTTCACCAAGTTAAAGATGGTAATAGCAAGCCGGGCGTGGTGGCGCACGCTTGTAATCCCAGTACTTTGGGAGGCGGAGACCGGAGGATCCGGGTTCGCAGCCAGCCTCAGCTCTCTCGCTCTCTCCCTGTCTCTCTCTCTCTCTCTCTCTGTCTCTCTCTCTCTGTCTCTCTCTCTCTCTCTCTCTACCTAATGAGGCCCTCCGCAACCTCGTGAGACCCGGTTTCAAAATAAAGTATAAAAAATAGGGCCG